>VYZR01122631.1:5468-25468 GCA_013400675.1 Oxylabes madagascariensis
TAGAACAGACCATGGCACCATCCTGCTGCGTCAGTTTGTACTGTACCAGGCAGGTTCTGAGTTTGCAAACATGAGAGACCATTTCCATGAGGTAGCTTTGGAAGATGAGGCAGTTTAACAAAATGACCGCGATTTGTTCCATGATGGACAATGGTTCTGTTTTCATTCTCTGTATTTCTATCAGCATGGCCTCAGGCCAGGAGGGGCTGAGCAGGGCAATGAAAAGGGTCACTTAAGCCCCATAGCCTCCATGTGTTGACTGTTGGCATCTAAAGCAGCAGTTTTCAGCCTTCACTGGTCCGTGGGCCACAGTTCTGTGCATGGCATCTGAACTGCTTCCACTCAGGGTGGATGGACTGCCTGATTACAAGGTGTGGATGCCCTTGATGTCAAGGAGGCCTGGGAGCTCCTGGACACTGGAGCCTTCATCACTGTAGACATTTAGGGCTCTGTTTCATTACCCACATGTGGATTTGTAACACCCAAGACATCCATAACCACTGGCAGATAAAACACAGTAACAAAAAGAGATCTGTGTGCCCCTGCAGCAGCAGCTCATGGCCAAACTGGGTAACCCAGTTCAATTCAAATGGCAATGGGTGCCTGTGTTTGGGCAGCTGAATCAAGCCAATGAATCTGGACGTCTAAATCCATAATGGAAATATACCAAGGTATGAAAAACTGGGGAAATGATTTTACCCTTTCCACTTATTTTTCCTCATCATCTATATTCTAAGGATTGTGGAAATAACTTTGTTCTTTCCCCTTATTTTTCCTCAAGACCCCACATGTGAGCAATTCTGAGGGCTTCTGGCTCTGTGCTACGGTGGACAGCAGCAACACAGAGAGGCAGTGGCACTCCAGCTCTTTCCATCTAAGCTTGCCGTGAGGGATCTTACCACCCTGGAGTTTCTGTGTTGGTTTTGGTGGCAGCATAATAATCCCTTGCTCTTTCTGCTGTCATCACTCACAAGCCCATGAGTCAGGGCAGCTGTGGAATTGCTGAAATTGCAAACCTAGAGCTTAGGTGTGGTTGGTGAGTAGTTGAAACTCCTGATGATTGTTTAGAGCTCTTTGTATCAGACGCGTGGCAGCATGTCTGGGAAATGCCATGCTAATATTGTGATGCCATGGACCTGCGTCTCCCGGAACACCTGGGCAGGACTGGGAATCCCTGTTCTCCTCGCAGGCAGGAGAGGGCAGTAGAAACACACACATTGACCCATCTGTCCCTGTTACCAGCACTGACTGCAGTAGGATGTGGCCTTCTATTATTGACAGACCTCTCTGACCAATTTCCCGGTGCTTTTAACTGATAAGACCGGAGGGGGGAAGTAGTTTTGTCCTTAACAAGTGCTGGATAACAGCCTACAAGTCCGAAGTTCATGGTGGTGAGAGGTAGTGCATGCCCATGATACCTTATCTCAGTAGTGAAGGAGGTTGAGAAAGTAGGTGTGGGGTGGTGAGAAAGGGTAGTGAGACACTTATGTGCCCCTGAATGGCACAGCCTTTGGGGACAGGACATAAAAGTGACCCACCAATTATTACAACCCATGGCTTTGTGGTTTCTCACCAGAGCCAGGGAAAAATGGGGAAGATTTGCATCATTTTGGTTGAAGTGTGTTCCGTAAATGGGACAAATTCTCAGCTAGGAGGCAGGATGTTAATGGGCTACACAACTTGCAGAGAGGAATTTCTTCTGGCCAACTGGTTTGTTCTCATGCCTCTGAAACCCCTTGAGCCCTTAAATGTGGATAGAGGTAAGAATAAGATAATATTCCACTTACATTATTCCTTTTAATGTACAGGGGAATTAGGAACGTGATATATGAGCTCTCTCATCACCTTCACAGCCAGAAAATTCCTGCTGATCCATATGGTGATGCTTTTATCACCCTCGGGAAAGATCACAGGCTGTATTCATGGGATTCGCAAGCATGATATGTTTGAGTGCTTCTCATCTCTGGGTCACTGTCAGGGCAAAGTGCTCTGGGTACAAGAGGGACACCAAGGCCAGGAATCTTGCCAAAGCAGAAGGACATTGGGATAAAAGGACAATCCTATTGCTGGTCAGCCCTTTCCCCTAGTACAGGGAAATTCCACCCTGTTGGATATATCACAGTTTGGAACGGTTTTCAAACACTTCCAGCATAAGGGGGATGATTTGAGAGCTCAGATTTGTGGTCTCAGCTCTATTTCAGCCTCAAAACTGCAGTGAGCTCAGCAAGGCTGTGAATATGTTCAAGGCTACCCCACACAGTCAGACCACACACCTAGGGCAGGTCTACCCTACTCCACATAGACTATTTATTCCTGTTTCCCATGGCTCATGAAGGCTAATTCCTCCTTCATCAAGGCTAATTAACCTAGATGAAATGTTATCCTAACATGGTGTTACTGCTCCAGGGAGACGAGTGGCTTGTTTAGAGTGAAGTCTGATGCCTCTTTGTGTCTTTAATGTCTTTAGCAAAGCTCCCCTGCTGTTGTACATTGTTCCAGTGCCTTTGACTTCAGGAAAGCTCTTGCAGTTTGCATCCAGAGAGGATCTGTCCTTCTGCAAACCAGCTCTCTCTCAGCAGACTAATGATAATTATCCAACAGTAACCAGTACTTCAGTAAAAGCTCAGATCTCCTGCTCACACACAAACAGGAGACAAAACCAATCTCTGTCCCACAGATCTTACCATGTAATAATATCCTCTGTTCTCATCTAAACCAAAGCATCTGGGAAGACGTACGTGCCCCCTTAACCACAGGCAATGAGAGCACAGCCACTAAAACCCCACTGCAGTAAATAAGGTCCCTCTTTCAGCATCTCCAAGCAGGATCGCTCTCTCCCGCAGTCAGCGAGCACTGTTGTGATAGCAGTCACCACCATCCCAGCTCCATACTCCCACTCCTCCCTCCCCCAGCCCACAGAACCAACATGGAGAAGTGACAGACCGACTTCTTTTTTCGCTTCCCCTCCCTCCTTACTTTGTCGCTAGGATCATCTTTTTCCTCGCTGTCTGCTCTTTCTGTTCCATGTGCTGTCTGGCAATGTGCTCTCCTACTGCCTTGGCAGGGAACTCTGTTTCACAGGTGTAGCCGAAATCTCTGGCCAAATGTAGTGCTTCCCCTGCGGTCAAATAAAATGGGTCAGTCGTTTTTTAGGGTTATTACCATCATCCTCATCATCATCATCATTATATTGTTGTTATTACTGTTACAGAATTTATTACACTCCTTAAAAAAAAAAAAACAAACAGTAGCAAGTCACTTCTGTAGACAGTCATTCCCAAGGCAGTTACACACTTCAGCCCAATTGGCCTGCTGATGTTTAGTCATCAGTTGGTGCTGGGCAGAAGATAGGAAGGACATTCCTCTCATCAGATGGAAGGATGTCCCCCTCATGAGAAAATGCTGGCCAAGACACTTGGCCTTGCTACCAGAGAGTATTGGGCAGCTGCCCAATTTTGCAAGTTCTGTTCGTCATTGATATTCAAGGTATGGAAAAGAGCAGAAAGTAGGAATAAGCAGCTTTAAAGAACTTGGTCAGCCTTTGGTGCTTCACTCCCTGTGTCTAATGGAAGAAGAGCCCTCTACCCCAGGAAAGACCCATGGGGTTAACACACATTCCAGTATATTTCCTTAGAGGTTAAGCCAACAGTGCAAGTGCCCCACACCAGAGAAGAGCAGACCCCAAGGGAGAACTCAATTAAATAATCCTGTTTCCTAAAGGATGCAAACAAAGTTGGCCAGGCAAAACAAAAAGGGAAGATGATGAAGAAGAGAGCTGCACTGAGCACCTCTCTACCTCACTGCAGAGACTGAACACAAGAACCCAACTCTGTGCTGGCTGCCAAATGCCTCTGGAGGGACAGGACACCATTCACTACCTTAGAGAATCCAGAATTTTATTTTAGGGTTTACTGAACACTCTGACCTGCATGCTGTGACTCTGACAACCTCGGTGTGGGATTTATCTGATCAAAAGCATCTGCCTGGATTGTGAACATCTGTGCCTAAGTTAGTCTTTCCCTGGTGGGAAATAGGCATTTCCAGATGACACTTGTTCTCATTGCACTGCAGAAAGATGAAATAGGTCAGCTACCAGAAGCGTATGCTGAACATACACATCTGCATGAGTGACTAACAGATGTGCTCTAGAATAGTCTTGGAGTTCAGGGCTTGTGGGTTTTTCACTTAACTTTTTTTTTTTTTTTTTTTAGAGTTGTGTGTTTGGTTGCCATCAGGAGAAGTGGCTTTGGACTCTGGCTCTTTGAAGTTCAAAAGGCTGATGCTGTCAGGAGGGATACAGGACATGTAACTCCTCCCTTTGAGAATATCTGCAGTGGAATTCATCAGATTAAATGTCAGTATTGATGTCTGACTTAATACTTTCAAGTCAATGGAGACAATCTAGCACTTGAAGCATGTATCATCCTGTACTAGAGTAGAAGGCAAAAGGGAATCTGAGGAATTATGGAAAGTCTAGATTAAAAATCCCCTTCTACTGACAGCATTGCCTTAGATGAAGTTATTAAAAGCTTTTCCAAGCCTAGTCTTGAACGTTTCCAACTATGGAAATTCCACAGCTGTTCTGAGCAACATAATAAAATGTTTAATTATTAATTTAACTTCATTTAATCATTAAATTAAATCATTAAATACCTAGAAGTGCTGATTTCTCCCTATTTGCTATGATCTGACATGAGAAGGTGCAACTGCAATGAAGATGGGGAGATGAATCCCATCCTCAGCCAGGCTTGGTTAAGCCAAGGAAGAGGAGAAGTTCCATGGAAACAGTGGTCCTGTGCCAGGGACAGTATGAGGAATACGAAACTGCATGCATTGACCCCTATTCCAATTCCATTCTCCCCCTTTTGAGGTATTATTTTCTCCCCTTCTACCACTGGAGTTTTTATGGAAAAACAGCTTTTGATTCCACAAGAAAATACTTTACTGTGCGTATATCTGCCCCAGTTTATTCAGGTACTGACAAAATCCATGCACCACTCCCAAGCAATCTGTTTGCTGATACCAGCCAGCTACAACCTCTGCAGCTGTTACCAACTTTACAGCAAAAATTGAAGATTATACTCAAAATCATCTGCTTTCTTTGGATTTTTTTAATGTGATTTCCAGTATTCCTGAAAAGAATGAAGACGTTGACAAGCAATCAGCATCTCTGAGTTGAAAGGAGACAGTTTCCACTTAGTTTGCAGCTTCTAGAAAAATAAAATAATTTTCAGTGAAATCAAAATGGATTTCAGTGAAAACAAAATGTATTTCAGTGATAAGTTAACAGAGAATCAGAATGAACAGGCATGGAGCTGACTGATTGCTTTGTATGTCAAACATCTATCCCAGACTTCTTTATGGGTGAGAAAGGGTACAAATTTAATCCATAGCTTTTACATTTCTGTAGAGTAGTTTCAAAACATCTATTTCAGATATCATTTTTAATCTTCCTTAAATAAAGACTTACAGAGTAAATCAATTTCAGAAAAGCATCAGGTTTTTCTTTCCAACTAAATTCTGTTAAAACACTTGATAGGTTTATCTTCATTCCAGCACGGAAAGAAAATAAAAGTCAAGCCCTTTGAAGCTGTCATCAGGTGGAATTGCAATTCTCCAGACAGCTTCATCATGGTCCCAGTCAGTCCCAGTAATAATGCAAGGAATGCAGACAGCAAAGAATTTAAACATTTAGCCATTGGAAGAGTCTTGGTTTCTTCAAGAGAGCAGAGCTTTTTGTGTTGAAATGTAGGCATTCGTTTAACATGATCAACATGTTAAGTGACTGCAATGTGAATGTTTCCACTTACTGTTAGAAAAAAGGGAGTGAAAATATGAATTACCATTTAAATTTATATTTACGAAGATGTTTTATATTATTTGCTAGATCTGGGAAAATTATACTAAGCTGTTCTGATAGTCTGAGAAAATTATTCAAAAGTCTAAAACCTGTCTGGAGCTGGGATCGTGATTGTGATATAAAACTATTTGAGCAAAAAGAAACAAAATTACTTATGTCTTCATGGACATAGATTGGTAAAAATGTAGATACAAATGTAATTACTGTTTTTAATGAAATAATAATTAAAATACTTTAAATTAAAATTGAAAATATTTTTTACTGGAAATGGAAAGCTCACTTACACTACAAATGCATGTTAGAATTATGCATATTTATTCACATAAGCATGCATATACTGTAAGGAGTAGGCATCCTGAATTATAAATACAAATTCTAAATAAAAATAAAGATTTGGACTTGAGAACACTCTGCAGAGCATAATTTCTCCTATCTCTTTGTTGAGCAAAGATGTAATTTTAAACCAGAACCAAATGATGATTTGATATATAGAAGAGTATTGTGATATACTCATTTTTTTGTGAATAGATGTCCCTTTGATTGCTGTACAGTAGAATTAAGTCTGCTTGGTGGGGGAAAGTAGTTACCAAATGTCATAGAATATGTTCTTTCTTTTTCTGCAGCATAATTCCGACGAACATTTACTTTGGGAGAAAATGTGTAAATGTTGGAAATGTGGATGAACTGATCTTTTTTCTTTTACCTTAGATTTCCCATCTTCTACCTGGTTGTTATTTACATAAGGGTAGGAATCACGAGAACGGTAGAAACCCCTAAAATCCCTGACTTTTACAGTTAGTTGCCTTGTTTCAGTCTAAATTCAACCTAAAATCAAATTTCCCCGTGTGTCATACACGCAGCTCTTTCCTGCTGCCGAGATAAAGAGCAGATGCTGGGAATCCTGGACTCTCCCTAAACCCAGCGCCTCTGCAGCTCCTGGCAGCGCTGCCTCTCCTCTGCAATCGGACAACTGACCGGAGAGCTTTGCGTGATGGAAAGGGACAGCTCTGGAAAGCCTCGGTGGGCAGAGCAGCCGAGACCTCGGAAGGTTTCTGCGGGCAGGTGCAAGGAGCGGCGTGAGGATCCCCCGGGGCCGGCAGGAGTGGGAGCTGCCCCCATGCAGGGTGAAGGCAGGAGCTGTGTCCCCAGGAGAGGGACACTCGGCATCTGAGCCTCCCACTCTCTCCTCGCCTGTGCCTCCTCCGGATGCTCCAGCCAGCAGAAATGTTACTCAGGGGGAGGAGGGACAGGCGGGAGGTGGAAGGAAAGTTTATTCTATTTGTGGGGTGAGAAGGGAGGAGGAACAAGTGGAAGGATCTTTAAACAAAGGCTGGTGGGGGAGAAGTGTGATAGTTGAGAGCACGATGAAAAAAGAAACCAATGACCTATTTTTCTCAAGAGTTTTGGTCCCCAAATGATGACTGTCATTAGTTCTTTGTCTAGGAAATTTAGTGTCTTTATCAGGTTTGACAGGAAAACAAACTCTAGAATTTTTTGTTGTTTTTTTTTTCCCTTTTTTATCTGATGGTTTAAAAATCATTCGTGCCCTGCTTTTACCTGCATCTGTAATCACATTTATGTCTTGCAAGTGACCCATTCAAACAGAAGGGGACATCTCCCCTCTTTTCACATCCTTCTTTGCTCCCACTGGAGAAGCTTTTGACTCTTTTGAGCCCACAGTAAAGCTCAGCCTTGGAAATACTAGTATTTATTTGAGGAGCCTTTATTTTACAGCTAATATGTAGGAATTTTCCTCTTGGAGCTCCTAAGAAAAATGACCTTTCCCTCCATCTAGTCCAGGCGCTAGAGGGCATCCCTCGCCTGCAGGTTACACAAAGATGTGTCCTCAAACTGCTCCGGAGAGTCCTGCAACACTGACTTCATCCTCCCTGTCTGCCTTTCCACTCGCTGCGCTGATTTACGTGGATGACAAAGAGAACAGAACTGATCTGTCAAACAATTCCTATTTTGGGCCGCAGATGTCCCTACCAAAGACTCTAAAGATGCGACCTGATCAAGCCAACAGTAATCATCCTGCAGCAAAGCAGAACTCCAAAAGAAAAACCTTGCAGAAAACAGGAGGCCACCAAACAATTTTCATAAAACCTGGACCTTCATACGACAACCACAGTTTAGAAAGAAATTGCAGTTCCTCCTTCAGCTTAACAGACTCCCCAAAACTCAATGATTTCAGTATGTTTTAGAGGAAGAGAAATATTAGTTATGCCAGAGATTTTTGACTTGGTTTTGGTCAATAAACACTACAATCATGCAAATAATTTTGCCCTATCTTACATCACAGATATTCAAGAGGTTGGGCATGCTTTTACCTTAAAGAGGTATTAAAACCTGAGTGTATTGAAGACTGTGAGGATCTTTAGTAATAATAAATTTAGAACCATCTAAAGAAGTCAAGAGTGACACAATCCTGGGTCCTTACGAGAGGTACACAGAGTGTACCTGATATTTTAGAGATTTAATAAAACTAACACATTATTATTATTTCAGTTTCTGTATTGCTCTCACACAGAAAAAGCTCATGTTGCTTTCTCTCTGGGTTCTCTAAACCACAGAATAAGCTTGTGTCCTTCCATTTCTGCCTCCTCCAGCAGCAGGAACCGTTGAAGGATGGTTTTCCTTGAAGAAATTGTGCTGTAAGTTAGTTCCACCTGGAAGGAATATCTCCATGTCCAAAGTGAGAACAGCTTATACCACCAAGAATTCATTGAACACAGCCAACTTTGACCCAGAATTGGTCAAAACATACACAGATAGGAAATGAGCTTCATTTAGTTTTCTGTTGTAATGCTAACATTGTGGTGTGTCCTAGGGTGTGTCCAGGATATGGTGCCATTCCCAAAAATTTCCATTGGATGAAATTCATGATTAGCATATCCAGGCAAAAAAGTCTCTGCCAAAGTGAGCTCAGGCACATCAGTATTTACCTCCAGGACTCACAGCAAGGCAGTCTAAGAACAGAAGCAGCACCACAGCCTTGACACCAGGCTTGCTACTGGCTTTGAAGAAAGGGCAGGGAGGTGGGCACAGCTCCATTCCTGGGAAGCAGGAATCTAACCTGGACTTACAATAAAAGTCCTCAGCCATCAACCCCAGGCCAGCAGCTGTCAGACAGCTCCTCCCTCTCTATCTCTTCTGATGAATGAATAACTGGCCACATAGACTTCCAGAATCATGGCGTGGTCTGGGTTTGAAGAAACCTTAAAGATCCTCCAGCTCCACCCCCTGCCATGGACAGGGACACCTTCCACTAGCCCAGGTTGCTCCAAGCCCTGTCCAACCTGACCTTGGACACTTCCAGGGATCCAGGGGCAGCCACAGCTTCTCTGGGCAACCTGTTCCAGGGCCTCCCCACCCTCATAGGGAAGAATTTCTTCCTAATTTCAGCTTTCAGCTTAAAGCCATTGCTCTGTTTACTAATAAAACCCAGCTGTGTTTATTCCTCCCTGACCCGAGATGCCTGAAGATGAGGACAGCCCTTGCTCCTCTAACTTGGTACCTTTTCTAAGACTGTAACTCCATGAGAGCTTTCTCTTGCACGCAGGTGTGATATGGACACACCCGTATTTCAGAGCAGCCCCATTGAACTTCCTTGCGCTCAGTGACCCTTGAAAAATCTCAGTCCCTTGTCACAGATGCTGAGAACCTCCAGTGTTGAGGATTCAATGACGTTTCTGCCTTGAAGAGTCTCCATCCTTTGAGATAATAAAAAACTCACAAAGTCCTGAGCAAGCTCTTCTAATTGACCCTGCTTCGAGCAGGAGGATTGGCCTGGGAGATCACCAGAAGCCTCAATCCTTCTGTAACTCTGTAATTCTGTGTAATATGTGCTGAGACCTCAGCCTACTTGCCTAGATCTGTATGGACCTTTCAGGCTATGATTGTAGAAGGTATTGACCTTTAGGATGAGCTGAGTTCTCTCAGCATCAAGGAGGAGGGATCTGAAATTCCCAGAGCTGCTACTCGCAGCCAAACAACAAACTGGGTACTTAGTGGATTCACCCAGAACAGAAGAGATGCAGGTAGAGTTTCTTCCCTTTGCCTGAGGGGTTTGAACCTGCATCTCCCAGCTGAAGGTTTGAAGAGCCTGGCAGTATTTGGTGAATGATATTTAAACAACAAATAAAGGCCAAGAAAGTATCTCCTGAGCCTGTCTAGATATTATCTGAAAACAGATTTCATTCATTTATGTGTGTGGGGAAAAAGCTTGTCTAAATATTATGCTTTCTTATGGGAGAAAAAAAAGAAATCATCACATTTTTGGACCAGCTCCAGGAAATTCACAAGTTAAAAAAAAAAAAAAGGAGGATAAACAAACCTACTTATAGAGTTGGTATAAGACATTCATCTCTCTCACAAGAACACTCAGAAGAGATCGATTTGTAAGCTCAAATCAATGCTGAGGAAACTGCAGGACCAAGACACTTGCTGGGGGCCAAGATATCTCTGAGTAAACTTCCATTTTGCCACTCACTCTGTCTGTGGCTTCAGGCAAGTCAGGTCTCTTTATACAAAATACAGATTGAGGAATTTAACCCTATGGCTGAAAAAGGGTTGCATGCCATGAAACATTTTAATTACGGTGATATTATATTGCAATATTAGAGAGCCTACCTTCTACCAGGGAAGTCAGGAGTGTGACATTTGCTGCTTTTCTTCTTCCTGCAGGCAAATTCAGTCCAAGTCTGTCTAATTTTTCTCGCAAGCAGCGTCCTCCATTCTTGGATTTTGCTCTGTCATGAGAGAACAGCAGGAAAAAGAGATACTTGTCACTATTCTGCACATTTCACCCATGTTAATATAAGCCTAGAAATTGTACATGCTTCGCTGACAAATGTGTGGGGTAATGCCTGCAGTAGTGATATCAGTGGGAAATATTTCAGAGCTGCATTTTTAATGTCCTGCTTGCTCTAGGTGATTCTCTAAAATGGTGTAAGATTCTTCAAGGTGGTTCTTTGGCAGAGTTAGAGATTTCAATGTCTGTCATGGGGGCATCAGATCTTCAGGCAGCTTTCCACCTAGTGCAGCCCAGTGTCCTGAATTGGGCATGGCACCTGGGATTACAGTGTCTAAATCTAAATATTGACAATGGAAACACTTAAATCTGATTTAGCCAAGTCAGGCTCCAAAGACAAAGTAGAGACAAATATGATCTTCTACAATGAGATTAAACAGATATCCACAATGAGTGAACTTCACTCATCTGGCTTGTCTGGCTATAAAAGGAAGCCAGATAGCTACTTAAATGTAGATGTCTGTGTGGAATCCAGCTCTAACTATTCCTCTACAATTTTTGCAGAGACCTGGGTACTCAGAAAGGTTGCCTACAAAGCCCAAAACTCACAAGTGAGAAGGTCAAGGCAATAGGAAATGCCGAAGCTAAAATCTCAGCCATCATTGGTTATCTGTGCCCCTGTGCCAAACACCTACATCCCTTTGTTCCCACAAAACGGGTCCTGATGTTTCCCAGCTGCTTTTCTGCAGCACCTCAGTGTTTGAAGCATTTGAGACAAATCTAATTAAGCAGCAGATGTAAGTTCAAATTCTTCCTCAGTCTGAGAGAATTTTAACCTGTACCTTTCAAACAGGTGCAGCAGACAGCTGACAGCAAATATCTAATGTTAAAATGCTTAAACAATGAATAAAACAATGACTGGAACCACAATATCTCCCATCTCAAATAAATGACCTGTCCATTGATTAGATAAGAGTCTATACCTCTGCTTTTTTACAAGAAATACATTATTAACCCCAAACGAGATTGAGGGGCCCTCGGCTTAGAAAAACTAATCACTGAGTAGTAAAAATAATTAACTAAATATTTTGAGGTTCATGTTCAAGTTCCTGCAGGCAGAGGAAGGAATCAAACATGGAATATCACCATTTGGATGTCTGCTTTTATGCATTAAAAAATACCACGACTTTGGCCACATTGTTTGTCAGAAAATATCTTCTAAAAAGAAATTTTTCTTTATTCGGAAGAACACTTTGTTCCCAAAGCAAGCTATTTGGGAAAATAGGTGACAGGATGCAAAAACAAGCCTTCAAGGTCTCAGGCAAACAATCAATGAGATTTTGTTTTCCTACATCTTCCCTGGTCAAATACAGAGTGCATGAGCCTGTTCTCTAGCTGTGAAACCTCAGTTACAAACTGACCAAATCTGTTCCATTGCTCTCTCTGATTCATAAAACAGAATTAGCACATCCAACCTGCAGACAGGGAGGAGTCCCTGGGTTTTGCAAACTCCTGAACTGTGCCCAGGGTTAATTTGGGAGAGGAGATATTTAGTCTGGGTCAAGAACCTGTGAGGATTATTCAAGCATTTTAACAGAGGAAAGAAGAGAGCCCCCACATTCAAGTCGATGCCCTTGAATCCATAAATATTGTACTGTATCGATGAAATCTGCAGCATGAGTATTTAAAATGAAAATTAGCTGAAGGTTTCTCCAGCATGAAGCAAATAGAGGGGAAAATTTTGGTGGATGCAGATTTTGGATTTCAATGCCCATAGAGGCAGTTCAGTGGGACTTATGCCTTGAAAACAATTTATGGTCTGCAGTCATTATTCTCCAAGATGTCTCGAGACAGCTCTTGAGCGCCTGTGTGTCTCAGGCTGGTTAAAATGACTTTCAGTATAAGCGCGAGGATCAGTGTGGCCTTCAGTGCCAGCAGTGAAATAGCCGATGACTTCCCAGCTAGTTTTGATCAAAGGGTGTTCAAGCAGCTGATGCCATCTGAGCTGACGCCTCGGGGACACCGTGACTTAGATATGCCTGGCTGAATTACAGTTGCCTCCTAGTTTTCCTCTTGCAATGTGAGGCACAGTCTGCCCCTTCCCTTCTTTCTGCTCCTGCTCTCTGCAGGTGGCTGCTCTGGTCAGTGAAGGGTCAGAGGCAAAACTTTACCTAATTATTCGCTTTTCCCCTAGTATGTCACAACGAGAAAAGTAAGATGAGCTTATTCTGTCTTTTTTGTGCTCATAAAACATGCAGAGAAAGGAAGAAAAATGCATTCCTACACCTTGGTGTTTTATTTTTTTGTTGAGTGAGGGCTGTAACTATTGTAAAACGATTTGTTTTGAGACAGTTTCTCAGAAAGAATTTATATTTGTAGCTCTGGTGAAATTTTTCACACATTGAATTTCCTGGATTTTTTGCTCAAAACAAGCCAAAGCAACATCTATCCATGACTGATGAGTAACTGAAAGGAGAAGGTAAAAAAAAAAATCAGTTTGATGGAAAATATAGACTTGCTAATTTACTGAAAATTCCCCAGTGTTTCCTCCTGATCCATCCCCTCTGTTCTCCACAAGTATGACCACCTATCCAAGTAGAGAAAAAGAATAAAGCTTATCTGTTGAAAATAATAAAAAAAGGCAGCAATTACAGCATTGTCTAGGAGTTGTTATCCTCACCTTCAACTTACCTTCTCAAAATACCTCCGAGGAGGGAAGCGTTGAGGCATTCCGGTGGTGAAAGGCGCCTCTTCACCTCTGCGATGGTCACTTTGTACTTGGAAGTGGAGCTGAGCAGAGACAAGCGGCCAGGAACGGAGCAGAACAGGTCGGTGGGGTTGACAACACAGGTGCCACCTACAGAAAAAGGAAATGTTGAAGTGAGGGAAACCTCCTCTTCTGTGTTTTGACAAACTTAACCATGGAGAACAATTCTGCGGTTTTCTTGTGGCTGGTTCTGTTTGGGTTTGTTTTTTCTTAGTGCATGTGCAGTTTGGCTTTCTCTAATATTATTGTTTTGAGAAAAATGAGTGTGCTGGAATTTCAGTGTGGGAACAGTGAATTGTTAGATCTCATAAGCTTTACAGTCAATATACCTTGTTATGGTTATTTGGTATCTTTTGATTTCATGCTCTGAAAAAATTACCGATTATTACTCAGGTCTCTCCAATCTAGCATAATTAAAAAAATAAGATGGAACCCTCATTCCCAATTTTAAAAAACACAGTTTGTGAAAATAGTAGGATGTTGGTTCTAATGAGAAATGTTAAATTTAACTCTCATAGCAATATTTAGGATTACAAAGATACAAGAACACGATGGGTTTGTAGTGATTTGCAGCGAGAATAGCTTTCCACACCTTTGAACTCATAAATTCCTTCCAAAGTTAGGTCAAATCCTGAGCTGATATTAATGATTGAAATTTATTGAGCTCCATTAGTTTATCTCAGTTTAGCTCTGCAATTGTTTATTTCTTGAGAGTGGCGATTACTTGGCCTGGGTCTAAAACTGCTGAATGATCACCAAATCTTTCAGTCAAGACTGTGATCAATAACTCCTCAGGCAAAACTGAGCTTTTAACTTAAAGTTAATATGTGAGAGAGAAAGAGAGAAAACTTTCTCTGCAACCGATCCAAGAGAGTGGAACAAACTCCCAGGGGAAAAAAAAAAAGAAATAATCTTAAGGACTTACACATATTTTATCACCAAGCACAAAACACTTTTCTTTGACCTGCCTTCTCCAACCTGACTCCAACAAAAAAAATCTGTGGAAGAAATAAGTCTTACCGCTGCATGCACTATTATTCCCTGGGGGAAAGATGAGGGAAAAAAAAAAAAGAATGAGCTGCCTATGACAGTGATACAAAATATCATATAATTCAATGCACTAGTAGAAGGAATTCAGATGGTTTATGTGAGGGTGATGATATGAAGACCTTCTTAGAGCAGAATTAATCTATGCTCACCAGTCATGCTTAAAGGAAACATACTGTATCTTTTAAGATACCCTGATAGTTTCTTTTTTCCTGTGAACACCTTAATCTTTCTTAACTACAAAAGCTCACTTTGTTGTGCTTAAAAATTTCAGTTTCTAATCTAAATTCTATAATGAGAATAGAATAGAATAGAATAGAATAGAATAGAATAGAATAGAATAGAATAGAATAGAATAGAATAGAATGACAACTAAAAGCTCACTTTAGGCAAGATCCTACATCTTTTTCTTTATCAACTTACACGTGCAGCCTTCTTAAAATTAAGGTGACTCTGTTACACTTCTCACAGAGACAGACTGAAGGATGAACCTTCATTAAATGCAGACTATTGCTTGCTTACATAAGGCAAACAGAATTTCTTTCCAAATATTTCAGCTCTTGAAGGTATATTTAAACATTTGTGCTGACAGCAACACCAGAAAAGAACATCTCTTGGTATCAATCCCAGATGGATGAGATCCTGACTCAGTACAGCAGGGTATTTTATGACTTCTAATTATGTTCCAGGGCAGATATTAGTGTCCACTTCTCAGACAGGATATAGAGACAATTCGTGCATCACCAAAATATAAGCACATCAAGGGCACTGATGCACATTTTTACACAGCTCAAAGCTACAATTAATGAGCTCATACGCTCAAACACAGAAATCTGGCGCCACACGCCTGAAATAATTTTGGGTTTGTGTTGTTTTGGTGTGTTTGGGTTTTCTTTGGTGGATTTTCTTTTTTTTTTTTCCAGAAACCTGTAAATATTTTCAAGCAACGTTTTCAAACTTCTGGTCTGTCAGGTACATTTGTGAAGAGCGTTAACACTGAGTAGATCTGTTTGTTTGGCATCTGCCACACAATGCATATACACACGTGTATATATATATACGTGTCAAGAAAACAGTAGCACTGTGTACATATTTATTTACTTCAATGAGTCTCTAGATTTTATAACGAGTGAGACTGTACTGCAATCCGTGTCATATTAAAGTTCATCTCCTTGCCAGGTTAAGCCAGTATGTGCACCCTTTATGCCAGATAAATAATTGTTCCTTTAATCCAAAAACCTGTTACCCTGCAGCTGCTCCTACCCTAACCAGAATTTACTGGAATACTTCTTATTACTATTTAGTAGAAAGTTGCCTGCAGTCCGAAATATTTTAAAATATCACGCCTAAGCGACATGATCTAAACCAAAGCAACTTCAGGTAAGCCAGGTATGGGCTAAAAGTAAAAGAAATCAGCAAGTCTCGGTCATTTGCTTTCCAGAAACATGGGGAACAAGTAGCAAATTACAAGAAGGTAAAATCCATTGCATATAATTTTTTCACTCTATTAATTATTCATTGACTCAGCAACAGAGAGAGGTGTGGTGCTTTCTAGATGAGATATGTCTTTGTCACAAACTGTGTGCATTTTTGAAGGCACAAATTTCCTACCATAAACACCACTTTGGAGAGGAGATGGATGAAGTCCTGGCCTTTGCACCACGTGGTAAACAGAAAAAGGCATAGAGGGCTGCTGGAAAGAGAGGAGAAAGGAGAAGGGCAGCCACACAGGAAGATGAAGGACTAGGTTTCTTGTCAAACACATGCTTCAGAGTATTCCTTCCTTCCTTCTGATCATGTATTGGAGTGGACAAATGATTTTGCAAAGCAGCTTGACATGAAGACCACAAGGTATGTTTTGAGGTGAACTAAACAGCAGTGGCAACAACCTGGTTTTTTTCCCGTCAACACAATGCCACTGTAGGTGCTGCTGGAAAAGTCAACCTTCACTTGATTGTTGAGCCAATCTTGTCATAACAGAGTATTTGAGAGGTGGGATGCTAAGATACCAGCAGAAGAAGCAGAAATAGTGCCTCAAAAAACAGAGTGGAAATAATGCTTTTTGTGAGTTTAGTGATTCAGCCTGGAGATCCCTATTACTCTCGGAAGTTTTTGCTGGCTTTGGAAATCTTTACAGAATAACTTCTGGTGCCAGGATGCATCAGATCCCCTCAGCTCATCAAATGAAGAGCCCCACATGCAGGAACAGAAAAGTATTGTGCCCACAAGTGTGCTTGAAGAAGGGAAAGCTGTGGTCCTTGCACCCTGACTCATTATCCGTGGTATTCATCCTACAGCAAAGCCAGAAAAAGGAAAAGGAGAGCAGGCAGACAGCGAGATATCTGGTGGGATCATCTAGCTGATTGCCTCAGCAATTCTGTGCTCTGAGTACCACCTGAAATGAGCCTGTGACTGTTAGACTTTTTAGGACAACCATTTATTCCCTTAGGGAAGTGATTACGTGGCCTGATCTGACTTCATCTGTTGCCATAAGATACTACTTTGGAGATGACTGTAAATCGTGATGGTTGTGCTCTTACAGCCATAGAGGTATAGAAACACAGGCAAGACAAGGTTTAGGCAAAGGGAGAATTATAGTTTATATTGTAAATGATAGATTAAGGAAAAAATAAAGAAAGAAGGGAAGATTTCAGGCACCCAATCCCTTCTTTAACGCTTCTCTCTCATCCAATTCTATTGAATTACTTCTTTATTCATGACAGAGTTTTAGTCTCTGATCTCATCTTCGTGTTGATTTGAATAAATACAATTGGTCACAAGATAAAAATGGGTGGGAAAGAGAGATGCTTTGTGCAGCTGACCTCATCTAGGTGAGAGACCGAGGGCCCAAAACTGCTGTGTACTGAATCCCCAAATCACCTCAAGATTACATATAACCTGATGTAGTTAAAGATGTTCCTGCTCATTGCAAAGGGTTGGACTAGGTGACCTTTAAAGGTCTCTTCCAACACAAAATATTCTATGATTCTAATCTATGATTATTTTCAAGTGGCCTGAGGGAGGGGAATGACAAAAGACTAAGTTCATTTTTATTAGTTTGCTATGGGGGCCCAATTCTTTTTCTTCTAACTGCCTGGTTCATGCTCAACACAGTGTCCTCCTTCATGAGAAAGGTGCTCTTGCTTTGTTTCCCAAGCCTAGAACAAACAAAAGTTATGCTATGTGATACTGGAAAAGGTAATCAGAGCCAACATCGATAGAGTATTTTCCTTCTCTTATTCCCATCTCCGCATCAAATAGCTCACGTCGGTACAAAATGCCAACACAAGGTGATGATGAGTTGTGCAGATGACAGCAGGGAGAACAGAGCCATGCTCCGACCCACCCGTCTTGTCAACACAATGAAAATCCCAATAATGCACGTAGTGGGGAGAGCTGGGTCTGTTTTGGTTGCAGGTTCCCTTTGTACAGACAAGGAGAACAAAAGGGTGGCTGGAGTGTGGTGGTTTATTCTGATTTAGTTACTCGGGCGCCTGCTGAAATGCAAGGCTCCCTTACACCACCAGAGTAAAATATTTGTGCATCTTTTCATTGATAAAACCAATATTCTGAAATAGTTTTCATACTTTTCATAAACAATGTTTTTTGTTTTATCAGTAATGAGAGAGACAAATATCCGTCAATGTCACTAGACGGTTTTTACACTTTAAATACAATTTTTTTAAAAAAAGTGTGTCTATACTTTTGTACACTCTTACACTCTGCAAGACCATTTTTTATTTGTTAATTGTAATAGCCACAATATGATGAGTGTTTTCTATTCATTCAATACAACATAGTCCCTTTCTCCAAGACTTTCACCTGTAAATGTCATGCACCTATGTAAGGAAACATCATAATACACTGGTGACAACAGCGCAGAAGTGCTGTTTATTTTGTTTTTCAGGATATAGATGTTTGTGTACTTGTGTACATTATTAAGTATGAGCATACCTGAATGTCAACAGATTGATCTTATATAAAATATTAATAATGTGCTATGCTTTTTATTAGTCTATTATTTATATTTACAGGTGCTGTTTGTGGGAGCTTCCAGTTTATAGTTTATTTTCTGTCCTGTGCTGAAATTCTGGCAATTTTAGAGGACATTACAAAATAAAGACATTAGAATCTGCCTCTCCTTAACTTTTTTTCCCTTATTATGTAGCAAATGTAAGCAAGCAGTTATCAGTACAGATTTTGTCAGTACTGTTTAATCCCATTTTCAGTTCCAAAAGGTCTATAAGCAGTTTAAAACGTTCTCCAAATTATCCTCACATGACCCAGTCATTAATATCAGCAGCTAAATATTCAAAACTCTAAAACTAATCTACATTTGTCAAGTACTGGTTTTTTGTTTTTGTTTTGTTTTTTTTTTTTTCCAGTTATTCTTTTGGTTTCAGTTAAGTTAACAGACTTTGCATCATGTTGGTAACCACATAAAACCAGCTCATGCCACGATCAGAAACAATTCCAAGATGTCCCTCACTACAACATTCATGCCAAGAAAACAAAGACATGCTTGCATGCACAGAACATGAGGAATTTTTAAATATGAATCAAAAGATTTAGTAAGAATGAGGGTATCACCAGCAGTTTCCAACACCAGCCTCTTACCTACACTACGTTTTTAAGGATATTAAGAGCTGTAAGAGTTTTAAGTATAAACAAGGTTTAAAAAATAGCTTGGGAGAAGCAAGGTGGAAAAGAGCATAATGCAAATAAGTGGGTTTGCTACGGGAAACCAACTTTAAAGATTGTATGAAGAAGTAAAAATCTCTCCTGCCCCCAGGACCAGCCCTCCATTATCGAGGTGTATCAGCACTGACACAGAACTTCTGCAGCTCCCGGGCTGAAGGGTAAGATCCAAACCAGACCCAAAAGCAAAGACATCTGTTTCATTCCTCTTTCCCATACACAAGGGAAATGTATCTTCCCAATGCCTCTCCAGGTCGTCTCTGTGCCACTGGCTTGGGAAAACCACTGAGTGTGCCCGTACCCCTGTGCTGGTCCCTGCGGGACAAAGGCTTGGGCAGGCTGTGTGCGGTGGGGGATCTGCGTGTGAAGAAAGTGTGGTAAAGGCTTGAGGATCTGCCCAAGGTGCCCCATGAGTGGGGCAGAACGCGTGATGTTGAAGGGGGAATCTGTCCCAGGAGCCAGTCCCGGGAATCTGCCCCAGGATGGGGTTGACTGAGTGCGTCCTGTACGTGTTGTGTGTTTGTTGTGTGCCCGCTTGTCCTGCGCTCTCATACGCTTCACTCCCAGCGTGTGCGCCCGAGTTTGTGGGATGCCAGGGGCAGCTCTGCGTGGCGCACACCCCGCGTGTGCCTGCCTCCAAAATCTGCGCTCAGGCAGGCAAAGCTGGGACTGTGCAGATCATGCCACCCTGCAGCTCGAAACGGAGCGAAGTGAGACAGAAAAGATGCAACACACAACTTCTACCCCAGCAGGAGTGGGGAGAAACACAGAATCCAGCCCGGGGACTTTCCGTGACCCTGCTGTCCACAGCCAGAAAATACACCTTTTGTAGATCAGCAGGGAAAACAAACAAACAAACGAAAAAAAAAAAAAAA
>VYZR01122631.1:40056-52265 GCA_013400675.1 Oxylabes madagascariensis
AAAAAAAAAAAAAAAAAAAAAAAAAAAAGGAAAAAATTGAAAAATCCAAAGTTCATGTATTTCCCCAATTTTTTTTAGAAAAAAATCTCTACAGACAGAGAGAATTTGCAATGTATCTGCATAGATCAGATCTCTCGCTTTTCCATGCACCTCCTTAAAAACCTGTAGGAACAAAATTTTCCCTCTGCACAAAAGCTGCTCCCTGGATCAGATTTTGTACTTGCTGGGTATTTCTTTGGCTGATGTCGTAGGTCCCTTGGTAATATAGAAGTTTTGAAAATTAAGCATCAGCACTGAGAACTGGGAGGACAATAGATAGAGGAGCTTCATCCCAGGAGACAAGGAATAAATATTGTATCTTCGCCTAATAAGGAACTGTAGGTTCTTTCAACATTTTTATACATTTTTTCCTCCACTCTTTAGAATGCTTTTTCTTACCCAGGCTAATATGGGAACTAATCTGATCGAAGGGGGTATTTTGTGTACATTTTATTGGGAAGACATAAAGCTAATATATTTAAATACATATTATTAAACCATCTTTTTCAATAGGTAAGTGCTCCTTCCTGTTGATTATACTGCTTTTAAATACTGACCAGAATCTAAGATTGCACATTTGTATGTGTGTCTGTTTAAGTGTATTTTTTTTCCTAAATGAAAACTATGTGGTTTGTTTTGGTTTGGGTTTTTTTTTTTTTTTTTTACCCTTTCATTTACATCGAATTTAAGTCCACCCCACACTCCAACCTGCTTTTAAAGCTGCCTAATATGTTATCTTACAGGCTTCTTTAAATAGCATTTTCAAACATAAAACTAGGGTGAGACCACAAAGTATCACTGCAGTGACATACGATATTATGGAATTTTACATAAAATACATATAGATCTACGGAATTACATCTGTGACAGGCGAAAGAAAAGCAGGGAAGGGGACGTAAGAGCTAAAGACCCCTGATAGCTGGTTCGACATTTCCAAGTGCCGATATATTTTGGAGACGGGGACGCACGGAGGCTGCGTAGCCCTGGGTGGCAAAGCTGAAGGGGGTACGTGATTTATTTATTTAGTGACACCGGTCCGAGGAGCTGCCACTCGGGGAACCAGCCCTGTCCGCCCGCCCGGCGCCCCCCTGTCCCTCTGCCCCCAGGTAGCGGCTCCCCAGCCCCGCAGCCACTGCGGGCTCCGCCCGGGGAGCGCCCGGGGCGGCGGGGGGGACACACACACCCACCGCAGAGATGCCAGCCCAAATGGCATCTCCCGGCGGGGAGGCTCTGCTTGATGGCCAGCATCCACCCGAGATGAGCCCGGAGAGAGGAGAGGGTGTAACTTGCTTTTAATTGCCATTTAATTTGGGTCGCGTTTAAGCGTTTAAGCTGCGAAGGTGTCTTAATAATAAGCCGGAGGCGAGGAGGCATGTGGCTCCCTGCCTCGCTCTTTCCCCTTTATTTATTTATTTATTTAATTTTTTTTTTAAGGTCCAGGTTTTGGGAGGGTTTAATGGTATCTGTTCATGCAGGCTAACAGGAGCTGTCACTCAGCCCTCTTTTCTTCCTCCAAATGGACAAAGGCACACGACTGGAATGGAAATGCATTGTCTGAGATGGGAAAGTGCGGGTATCCCGGAGGGCGGGGGGGCAGCGGGAACACATCACACCTCTCCAGAGCGCGGCTGGGGAGCCGGGCTCCACCCGAGCCCCCCGCCCCGCCCGGCCAGCGGGGAGGGAAGGAAGGAAGGGAGGAAGGAAGGAAGGAAGGAAGGAAGGAAGGAAGGAAGGAAGGAAGGAAGGAATTGCTTCTTTTTTTTTTCACTTGGATTTCCTATAGTTCTAATGGAACACAAATATTTCTCCCCAATATATAACTAAAAAAAAAAAAAAAAAATAGGCTTTTGTCCAAGTTCAGATTTTGTTTGATCTTCTCAAGATTTTGATACTTGAGAGAATTGAGAAAAGTCACAGGACAAAAGCCACCCTAATGATGTGACCAAACTTTGCCCTTTCCAACACCCCTTTGGAGCGCAGTGGAATCAGCCACACCAGCCTTGAGCAGGGCGCCTTAGCTCTGACCAAAAAAGTTAACACACCGTGAACAACACACCTTCCCGATGGAGGGACAGGCAGGAGAGGCATTCCTTCCCTTCGAGAAGGAAGACAAATGCCCTCCCAAACATTCATGGCAGAGCGCTCCGCAGCTCTGTTGACTTTGGTTATTTGCGCTGTGCCACTTTAATCCTGTGTATGTTGGGATTACTTTTTTATTATTATTTTTTTGAGAAGGGAGGAGAAAAGGTTATCCTCGACCTGGCCAAGCAGTGACCTGGCTCAGTGCATGAACGGGGCACAGACGGCGAGGGGACACGAGCAGGGACACCTCGGCAGCGGCAGCGCGGAGCGCACCGAGCCCCGCCGTGACCGAGGGCGCTCCGGGGCGGCCCCGCTCCCCAGCGAGCCGCCCCGCAAGGCTCTTGTTCTCTACGCACTTATTTATTTTATTTCCAGGAAACCACGGGTGTGAGAGAGCCATGTGGGGACAGCTTCCCTCCTTTTGCATCCCGTGGGTGCCGCGGTGCGGGGATCGCCCTGCCCTGCGTGCCGCGGGGAGGACGCGCACGGTGCGCGGGCTGTGCCTTCCCCTGGTGCCAGGAGATCGCCCCGCTGCAGGAGATCGGTTTTGCGAGAGATCTCCCCCCGTCCCGACCCCTTCCCCCTCCGCCCTCCCTTCCCACGCACACGCAGCCCAGACGAGCCCACCGCCACGCTAGCAGCCAGCCCGGAGCCCAACTTCGTTTCAAACAACAACAAAGCCACCAAAATGGTTTTGTCTGGAGGAAAGTTTATAAGAAACCCGGCTTGCCAGATGCACGTTACTGGTCAGTTCCATCTGTTAGCTTCGTTTACAGACCCTAAAAAAAAATCATATAGACCGTTTGCGCTTTTAACTCCCTCCAATCCAATTAATAACGCGAGTCAAACTGCAAAGCGCTTATTAATTGCTCCCAAGAAAAATCTTTCAGGAAAGTTAATTGGGAGCTTTCTGGTTTTCCAACCAGTGCTATGAGCAGAGCAGACAGACTCTGCATTGAGTTTCCTTGTGGCTGAGCACGTTGTTTATCCTCTGCCTAAAGTTTGCTTCTGCTCCTGAGCCACAGATTTTTTTTTTAAATTTTATTTTAATTTTTCTTTTTTAAGGAGTCTGGAAAAAAATCGGACTGGGCTGGTGGGGGAAAAAAATGCCAAACCCACAAGAAAATTAAAAGTTCCCCTCTAGGATCATCTCACTTCCCCTGATTCATTGAAGTGTGCAAAGTGTCTGGTGCTGCTGCAGGGACACAGTCTGGGCTCGACGTCTGGCTGCTGCATGAGAGCAGCTCCCGAGACTCACAGAGCTCTCTCACCTCCTGTCTGTCTTACAAACATTTCCCAGCGCTTAGGAGCCTGAAATCACAATTTTCCATTTAATTCCTCCATGCGGCCTTAGCTCCTGCATTTTGCTGCTCACCCAGTAATAGTTAAATTTATTCTTAATTAAGAGCCTTCTCTTCCATGGAAAGTCACCAAAAGCTGGTCTTTGCTGGGCCTAAACTTCTGATGTCTTTTGCCAAAATTTCTTGTGTCTGAATGAGATCAGAGAGTAGTTCAAGCCAACACAGGCAGCTGGAGTCAGCAATGTTGGGGTGTTCATCAGCCAGAAAGGGCTTTTTCTGTCTATCCCCTTTGTCCCCTGCAGTTCCCAAAATTTCAGGGCTTGAAGCTTTGGGGATGATCAGCTGACCCAAAAGAAAAGCAGCCTTGGGTCACTTTTGCTCCTGCCTGGGTCCTGACCATTGTTTGCAGACCTATTGCTGTTGACCCTGGATTATGTCAGTTGATCAGAGCATGGTGCTGATAACGACACCAAGGCTGTGAGTTTGATCCCTGTATGGGCCATTCCTTGTCTGTTTTTTTTTTTTTTTTCCCCTCTCCATTGAACTCCTCCGTCTTGTCTGGCAGAGGGATTGAACCTGATCATGGCCCCCTCTGTGCTGAGCATCACCACCCCATTTCCCTTCTCTGAACTTCACAGGAAGGGAAAACCCTGGGAGAGCCCAGACTTCTGCAGGTGGGAAGGAGGGAGCTGGTAACTCCCCAACACATACACCCACAAATTATCCACCTGCACTTCCAAGCAAACCTCTCTGTGTGTGAGAGACGTGTCTTTTCCCCATTTCCCTTTAAGAATCATTACTTTGAGGACACAAATTACATTATATTGCCTTTCCTCTGCCACAGAGAATGATTTCACATTGGAGTTCACAGAGTGTAGCCATGGGCAAAGGAAATGGGGAATTTTGAAGTGGTTTCCTTCAAGCCTCAAGACAAGAGGTGTCCTGCAAAAGATTTTTCCCTGTCCTCTGGACACAGCTTCCACACCCACCACCATGTTTCCTCCTCCTCCAAATTTCTATTCTGCATCACCACAGCAGCTGAAAGGCAACATTTTGGGACAGAAAACCCATTTGCAAGTAATTAAAATGCTGTGAATTTAATAGTCAAAAATTAAAGATTATATCTGGTGTCTTCAGTAATTTCTTTGATGGCAGCAAAGCTTCCTGCTTGTTGAGGCTTTCATGAAGACTTGAGGGCAGCTGTATTTCAAGCCAGGTACTTGGTGTCACTCAGAGCAAATGCAAAGGGAGACAAGGGGTGGCTTCAAAGGTGTCAGCATTGATCAATATTGCCTGGCTGTAAACCAGACCATTGCTCATTTGCAGTGAATGTCATTCACACCATTCCATGCCAGGATCAGGAGGGCAGAATTTGTGGCCACTGCACTGCAACCTGACTTTCCAGGTATTTGGCAAGGGAGGTCCATTGACTGCCTGTCAGTGAGAGACCCCTTTGCATTCATTTTTCTGGTTCACTTCCCCCATCCTCATCTTCTTTTCTTCCCTGCTGTCTATTGCCATCCAAACAGAGCTGCGAGCCCCACAGCTCCTATTCCTTGTGATAAGAGTCCTGGTGATGTGACTTCTCTAATTCTTCTTCAAGCCCCCTCCCCCAGAACCACAAGTTCACTTCCTTCACAGAGCTGCTCCTCATGCTTATCCTCTCTGCTCATCTGATCTTGTAGCCATCGAATTTCTCCCTCCCTGAGTGTTTTCCCACAGCTCCCTGATCTGCCAAGTCCCCCATCCCATCTGTCTTTGCTCTCCAGCCAGACCCCAAGGAACAGCTTCTCTTGGCTTAGGCTTGTCGAGGTGGGGAGATCCTCCTGGGGACTCTGCCTGGGGCCCCTTCTTACACAGCTCCTAGGGCTGTACCTGCCCCGTGGAGGCCTCTCCACCTGGTCCTCCTTTCCAACAGCCTCTGGTGTACCCTGGTCTTGCACACACTCCTGCTTTAAGGCATTTGTTTTGTCACCACTGTTTTGTTACCAAGCTGCCTACCCACCTTCCCTCCCTCCTTTAGGCACCTGCAACAAGAAAAACAGGCTGCCTCCACTCTTCCCCCTTTTGGGATTTCCCCCCTTTCAATCTTCACACAACACCGGTTTTGCCAGTGCCTTTTACTGCCATGTTCCTAATTTCTTTCAGCATCTCTCCCGCATCCCTTAGGGGGGTAACATGCCGACTGTCTGTGGCAGCTGTCCTCGCTCCAGTTCTGCAAATACCGAGACAAAGAAAAACCTCCCTTCCTCCTTCCAGCTTTCTCTTGAAAGCAAACACTACTTCTTCTGTCAAGTGCTCTTGCCATCCCTTAGAAGCCATTTTTATTTTCCAGTGATCTCTTCTGTACTTGAAGAATGTCCTATTATTTTATTTATTTTGCTCTCTTGTGCAGTTCTCTCATTCCACAACCTGGCTTCTCTCCCATCTCTTAGGCTTGCTCTCCTTCCTCAGGTAATTCTCTCAGACCTCTTTTGTTTTCACCTGATCCATCTCAATCCTGTAGGTCACCTTTTTACCCTAAAATCATTTTCTGATTCTGTGGCTATCTGAAGGTATTTACAGCTGTGAGAAACAGAATCACAGTAGTTTTGGAGAACCCTCCAACAATCTCTCATTTTTTTTTTTCCTGGCTATCTAATTTCTCATATTCTGTGTGGTTTACTGTTCTGAAAAGGGAGGTTTGGTTATAATTACAAACCTAACTAGGCTCTAATTTCTCTTCTCTGTGAGAGCCTTGCCTTCTTGCACATCAGTAGCTCATCAGCCAAGTTCCCTTTGTTTATAAGCCATTGAGGCTTTCAAATATTGGCAAAGGAAGTATTCACAGATATCCTACCAGCATTTTGTGCCCTCAGGTTTATTCAAGGAAGAAGCCAGAAACTTTCCCTTAAAGAATCTTTCTCTATGATAATGGTTTCCTTTCAAATTTTGATCATGTATTTTGTTGCTCTGACCATCCTTTCTAACTGCTTCACTGAGGGTTTGTCCAGCATTGGTGTTGTTGTAAGTTATTTCCACTATTAATATCACACTGGGAAACTCCTAAAAGGAGACACAGACATAACCATCTCTGTTCATGGAATGGGATGAGGTTAGAAATTTAACTGTAGAGCAAAATGAAGCCTCATTCTGGGAAATCACATAATGGTGAAAAACCCCAAAATATGACTTGAAAATTAACAGGAGTCCTCATTCAAATTCTTGCTCTACTTCTTAAAGAACTGGAAGAGGTTGCCCAGAAAAGCTGTGGCTGCCCCATCCCTGGAAGTGTCTAAGCCCAGGCTGGATGAGGCTTGGAGCAACCTGGGATAGTGGAAGGTGTCCCTGTCCATGACAGGGGGATAGAACAAGGTGATCTTTAAGGTGCCTTCCAACCCAAACCATTCTATAATATTGTGATATAGACATTTGAACCTTGGCCTCTGAACCTAATAATTAATGACAAACCTTGTGGGTTTCAACAGGGACATTCCTCAGGACAAGAGAGGAATAGTGGAAAAATGTAGACTTAGGAAAACCATTCTCCACCATTTTCACTTGGCTCTTCAAACTGAAGTCCATATTTTGCTTAAAACCAGCCTGATTTCAACAAAATTTGCAAGACGCTTTCACTGCCTTTTTAAAAACCTAGCGACTGAAGAGAAGATCTGAAGCCTTCTTCCACAGAAAGCAGAACAGGACGTTCTATGGGATATTTCTGCTCTTTGATGTAGCAGAATATCCATATCCAACCAAGGCAAGAGGAAAATTCCCTATGTGATTGGGATTTTGCGTTAAACCATTAAAATTCAGTGGAAATTCTCATCACAGCCTTAGATTTTGCTGCTCAGGAGAAAGCACTGGTGATGGAACTGGAAATCCTGTAGTTACCTGGTGAATCTCCTTGAAAGCTCTGTTTTCTTTCCTCTTGTCAGTTTTAGCCCACAAGGCAAGCCTAAACCAAGCTCTCCGCATGTAGCCAGCTAAACTAGGATTTTAAAAACTTTCCTGATCATGAACTGGCTAAGAAGACCATATCGATCTTATTTTCTGGATGCTTTTCAATGCATGAGGCAAAATCTTATCATTAAACTTCTCTCTGGTAGTGGAGAATGAAAACATCTGTAGACTGTGATGTATTAAAGATGTACCTTATATTAGAATAATCCATAATTAATGCAGACATTCCAATAAATAATACAGTGTCAGGTTCTTTGGATTATTGAGTGTGCTCCACTGCGCTCATCCACTTATGCAGTGGCAGTAATAGTGAGCAAGTTTCTTTACCTAATTAAACACTGTGTCCTACTATGTGTTTAAATAACATTGAAGCTGTGTCACAAACTTAAAAGAGTAAATTCAAAGGTAAGGTTGACATCATTGCCCTCAGCTCATGACTCCTGTATTGATGGCTTCTCCCTTTTTTTCCCCACCTGCGTGTCTTCATGGATATACATTTTCATGGAATTTTTACCACTTACACTGAGTTTGTAGCCTTAACACTTTCAAATTAGGTGTAATACCATTAATATTTTAAAGATATTCTTTTCTCAAGAGCCTGAAATCGCTCTGAATAGCTCAAATAAATCTGTATTTGGCTTAAGTAATATATAATTTTCACTGAACACATATATTTGTTAACATATTTGAAAATGGGACTTGTATTGACCCAAGAATCCTGGGTAGGTAGGAGAAACCACTATCTTTTTTTTATTGGTTCAGTACTCAGGCATTTGCTATTAAAATGCATAAGATGTATCCCCAAAACTGAAGCCAGCTACTTCAGAGACATAAGATTCCACCGAGGGAATAGGTATTTATGCTTTAAAAACATATTTTAATTTCCCAATTGATCATAATAGCTCATGCATAAAAGCAAGAGATTTGGGGATTTCTATTACTTTAAAATCAGGCATTAAAATTCATTTTGAAGAAGGATTTTTATAAAATATTTTCTAATTTCTTTCCAGAAATAAGATCTTTTCTGCAGGATCTGATTTTAGAATGAGGTCTCCGGTAGAGGAGACATCATTCACAACCTGACAATAGCTACCAGAGGCTTGATAATGAATGTGCTGGTGGGGCTCACTGTGAGCTCCATTCTGCATCCCAGACTCCTGCCAGTAATCCCTGTCTAAGCCAGTTGTCTCTTTGACCTCGGTGGGCCTGAGCACACTGGTGAAGGTGCAGGGGTCAGGCAGTAAAAGACTAGTGCTCCCTTGAATGAGGGACCTGCTCCAAAGATCACCTTAAGTCAACAGAATTCTTTCCCTGGAATTCAAAGAGCTGTGGAAAATGCCTTAAACAAGTGTTTTGATTTGTATTGTGACTAAAATATAAGAAGAATAAAAGGGAATATAGGAATCTAATAATGCCTGTCTGGAAAATGTCTGTAATTTCAAATGTTAGTTCCATAGTCTGAAAGCTGAAAAATATTTATTGTATTTTTGAGAACTATGAGAAAAAATCCTTCCTTCCTTCCTTCCTTCCTTCCTTCCTTCCTTCCTTCCTTCCTTCCTTCCTCCCTCCCTACCTCCCTCCCTCCCTTTCTCCCTTCCAGTACTGCTGTGAACAGGATAATTATTCAGTTTCTAAACTGTAAGCTAAAATGTGATCTTCAGCAGCAATTCCTCTCAATTTGTATTATCTGGCTGTTCTGGAATGATTATTTGCAGCCCAGTGAACAAAACATTGACAATCAGGAATTTTTGATTGTACAATAAAATGACTGGAATTGAAGAGCAATGTTTTCAGTAGTTTAAAGACAATGGGCTATAGCTTACTGACCTCATCAGCAAAGTGCTTAGCTGAAACAAATGCTTAACTTTATTTCTAGAATTACAACCAAAGAAAACCTCCAAAAAAACTAAAAATAAAAACTAAAAAAAAGCAAGGAAGTGCCTTTAGCACCAGTAAGCAACATTCATTCAGGATGGAAAGAGAAACTGGTATTTAGATTAGCAAAGACCAGGATATAACTTTGGTTTGCATGTTTTAGGGGCAGGGGACATCAGCCATGTATTAAATGATGGTCAAATGAATATATAATATGTCATAAAAAGATGCAAAATTGTTATTTGCAACAATGCTCTTGCATATATTTCTATTTCCTAATGAAACAAATCTGTGACAACAATAAAGATCTTGACTCTTCGTCTCTGTAAGGATATATCACATATCTATACATCATATAGATATATCATTCACTTTTATGTATATATATTGAAAGAGAGATTTTACGATAATTTGCACAGCTGTTTCATGTCTTAGCTTTAGATGAATCAACACAATAATTGATCCACCTCCCATTTACATCAGCTGAACCTCTGGTCTGCTATTTTGAAATACAGAAACACACTCCTTCTGCACTTGCCATTCCTCACCACACCATTGGGAAATGTGAGGTGCTGTCAGCAGTCCCACCTGCCTGCACAGATCCAAGGGCATGGCCAAGACTTTGCACCCACACTCATATCCCCCAGATTCCTGTATTAGTTATTGTGCATCCAAAAGAGCATAGGAAGTGGATGTATTTCCTGCTGCTGGAAATATGAGCATTTGGTTTCATTATAACTGTGGCCCTGACCCTGAATTTGCAGCCCTTAAAGATTAGCTTAAACAGAAGATCAATTTGGTTTATAGTGATGAGCATTGATTTTTCGCCCTGCCATGCACGACACTGGCCTGGCTATTAACAGAGGAGAAAATATTATTCCCTGTAGCTACGAGGTTCTATACATAAGAAGAAGCTATATATCATTGAATCATAGGATAATTTGGGCTGGAAGGGAGCCTTAAAGGTCTCCCAGTCCAACCCTCCTGCAACGAACAGGAACCTCTCCAACTAGACCAGGTTGCTTGGAAGCCTGTCCAACCTGACGTTGAATATTTCCAGAGACGGGGCATCCACCACCTCTCTGGGCAACCTGTGCCAGTGTTTCAGCACCCTCACCGTGAAAAAAGGCATCCTTACCTCTAGTCTGAATCCACATAAATATGTGTGTGCATTTTTATTTATAAATTTTAGACGCATACTTGGAATGTTATCACCAGCTTATTACCTGCTGCCCTGCAGGGTGGCTTTCTAAAATGTAAAGTTACTTTTCTTTATTGTCTTCAAAGAACCCCCTGAGCTAGGTTAGTTGTTTGTAGTAACCCAGGGGAGGAAGAAAGCCTGTTTAGTATCCCTCTTCTTTCTTGCAGGCAGAGGCAGGCTGCGATGTGGCCGCCCCCCCTCCCCTCTCCCTCCCCCGGCTGCGGGGTGAGTCCCCCCTGAGCCCCGCCGGCGGGAGCTGTCCATTCAGCACCCGCCCGCCAAAAACAACAAAAGCAGGGAAATATTAATTAATTAAAAGAGGGGGGGGGGGAGAACTAAAAAAAAAAAAAAAAGGCAAAAAAAAAAAAAGCCAATCTGCTCAATCCTCTGCCTGCAGGCAGACTCTAACGGAAACCACATATGCTTTGCCTCTCCCTATAAGAAATCTTCATTGGGGCATTAAAATACTTAAAAGGATTAGTCGTTAAATACTTGTACATTTGGTTTAATTCACTAGAAACGCTATGTCACAGGGTTACATCAGAAAGCTAGAGAGTTTTAATCTCACTTGCAGTATTTACCTAGATGTTTTATTCCTTCTGCCGCTTGTTACAGGGATAATATTAATATCCTACTTGTCCAGAGGGATGAAGTTTAAAAAAAAAAAAAAAAGAAAAAAAAAAAAGAGCAGGCTGCTGTCTGATGGTGTAAAAATATCAAAGAGACTTTTAAGGTAAAACAAAACAAAACAGCATGAATTGGAGTGCGGTATTCCTTCCCACCGCCTGTTGCTTATTCCTAATTGTGATGATGGAGGGGTAAGGAGCTGTTGATTTTGGAGAACAGAATAATTTAGATTGTACAGGTCTTGGGAAATGGGAGATGGTGACTTCTTATAAAGCAATTTCCTTTTTTTTAAGCCTCAGTTTCCCTCTGCAACAAGTGTGCTCCTCCTTTATCCCTCCTCTTGCAGTGCAGTAGCTGAAAATTTTGTCAAGGGCCAAGAAGAACTTGTCTTCAAATAAGTAAAGACACAGGGGCTATAAATCTAAAGAAGGCAGTCACAGTAATGCCTGGCTGTGAGCTTCCCAGTGGGGAGGGCTGCAGATCAGTGGGAGGACATACTCACATGAGACTTGTCTGGTTTTGTGATGAGTGGCAGAGAACAGACTGTTAAGAGCTTAAAACTTTGCTCAAGTTGTAGAAGCTCCTGCACTGACATTCGTTCCATAGTCCTCCTGTTGCTATATCCAATCAAAAAGACCTCAAGGAATGAGGTATCACTGAAATTGTTTGCTTTCCATATCAAGAGTTACTTTATTCATATTCCAGGCTGTTTAGATGAAACAAACAAAACAAACCAGAAAAGTGCTAAGGGTGAATTTCAGGTTCCATTTAAGTGAATAAGTGTGTTGCTATAAATTTCTATTATCTTCAAAAGAAATAAAACCAGTGGAGTGGTATACATTCAGTATTTCCAAGAAAGAAGCCTTGGATTTCTCATCGAAAGGGAAGAAGGAATTGAGACAGGTTCCATCACAAAGTTCTTTCTTTGCTTCGCAGTGTCTGAACAGCAGAAATACCCATAGCCAACCATTTGCACTGTATCCATGGATTTCTCACCACTAGCATCAGCCTCACTGGAAGATCTGCTGTGACTTCAACAAGATTCAACTCGGGTTGGTGGCCAAGAGGAAATACCAGGAGACTGAGTCAGGCAATCTCCAGAAATAGCAACACAAAGGGTCCTGTTAAAAAAAAAAAAAAAA
>VYZR01122643.1:10825-23242 GCA_013400675.1 Oxylabes madagascariensis
ATAGGTCAGTTGTTCGAATTTCCCTTGACACAGGGCAATTTAAAACGTTTAACTCATCCTATAGCAAGTTCTTCATTATTCAACAGCTGAATCAAGCACATTTTGTACATACCAGTACATCTGCAGCACTCAACCAGAAAAGATCTAAGTTTTGAGAGATGGTGTGAATTTCACATTAACAGAAATATTTTTTCTAGGTTTTTGGGGGTTGTTTGGTTTTGGTTTTTTCACTTGCTTTGTTTCAGCCACTTGGCTCCAGCATGTGCTGCCAGTCACTTGCTAGCAAGTAACAAAGGACTGAAACCACATTCCATAACCATTTCTGTCTGTTTCTGGAACGGGACACAACTCACTCTCCCTGTCAGAAGGGATGGCTGGTCCTGGTGATGGGCATGGTTTTGACACCAGAAAACAGCATAAAGACTCACAAATACCATCGTTCTTCAGCTGAAAGAGAAGCATCATATCAGGAACACTGCTAACAAAAGCAGACAACCCAAGAAGCACAGCACAGTCCCACACAGTGAAACACGACTTCACTACAGCAAAACAAGGGCTGGATTGCCACACAAGAGCAAGAAATTCTGGCACAGAAGTCCACTGCATACAGAAGAACAGATCCCACCCAGAGAAACATGTTTTAGCAAAATAGAGAAGGGTTTAGGAATCCAGAGAGAACCTTACTGATATTCCAACTTTTAACGTGAGCTTTCAGAGTTGTTTCCTCAGATTTAGACAATGACTTCTTTGCCTATTTTTTCCAGCCTGCTGCGTATCGGAAATGCTATTTATAATATTCAATTATAGATGATGTGACAAAAAAGTATGGTCTGACAAAACTGTATGGACCTGGGTATTACACAACCTTTTGGAAACACCGCTCCAGGTATACTAGACATTAAGCAGGTGAATAACTTGTATTTAGTTTCACTGACAACCACAGGGATTATTGTGCTCAGAATTAAACACTGCTTAAGAGCTTTTCTCATTGCAGCTAAATAAAAGTTACTATCGTGACCTAAAAGCATCCACAGCCTCCTGCTTTCCTCCTGATACCAGACTTTTTTACAGCAAACTAAGTAAAAACTGCTACAATTTAACAAAAGTTTCACATGCTTTAAACTGGATTAATGTCACTGGAGGGAAAAAATCACAAAGGAAATAATTCACACAGTAACATTTAGTATAACATCATTTCAGAAGCCTTTGCTTCCAAATGTAAGTGTGCCACTGCACAAACAACTTCACAGTTGGGTTGGAAGGGTCCTTAGAGCTCAAGTTCCACTGCCATGGGCAGGGACATCCAGCAGACCAGGATTCCATGAGGACCAGGGTTTGTGGATGTGAGGCTGCTCCTCTCTGTCTATAGAAGGTCTCAACCCACTCAGCATTCCTGGGTGTGTGGTCTCGAGCAGACCCAGGATAAATCAGCAGCAAACCTGACCTACCTGGTGAATAAAACACCCTCTTTAAAGATCCAGAAATCTTTTACTGTGGTTGAAAACAGGGGCAGACACAGCTCAGAAGTCTGACAGCTTTTGCTCTAAGTCACTTGCTAACGCATACTCCATTTTATCTGACTTTTGCTTTTTTAAATGTAAAGAAGTACAGGAGATTTTCACCTTACCCCTGGGTAAACAGATCATTGTTTCTAAGTGATTTGCAAAAGTAATTCTGAGTGCAACCATAAGCATCAAGAATATTTCATTTAGGCAGAGTTGAACTGCCTGATATGAGATAAGCTTGATGAAACAACCGACACAGATAAGAGCAATGTTATTTTGGTCAGTGGCATAAGGAAACTGTCAAGAGAATTAATCAGCCCAGTGTATTTATTGTAAGGGAGAACCAAGCCGCATTTGCATTCATTCCTTTATTCCTTGAAGGAAGTTGCAGGCTAAAATCCCTGGTCAGGAAGGGGCCGAGACACTGGGACTGCCATGGACAGGAGGAGCATGAAACCTGTCCTTGGGGACTGCGACCTGACACCACGGCAGCCTTCACACCAGCTCTGCAGTACATGGACACAAAGCCAAAAAAATCACTTGCACAGCTCAGGTAAGCTGATCACTGCATGCTAAACATTCCTAGCTCCTCTCTTCAGACTACCAGGAACACGGAACATCAGCAGAAATGTAGAATTTGATGACAGAAATCTCTTCCCATGTGATTTCAATCATGCTGCTGCTAAATACACAAGACCAAGGCCCTGATTATTCAAACCCTTTTTTTTTTTTTATTTTGCAACACTGAACAATTCCATTTATTCCATTCAGCAGGGCAGAAAACACACTTCTCCAGTCAAAGGACACCTCCACCCATGAGGATCCTTCAGAGGTCCCTTCTCAGCAGAGGAAACCTCTCTGCTCAGCTGTGCTCCACATTTTCTCAGGAGTGACAAATAAAAACTGTACTTGTGGTAACCATCGAGTTTCCAGTGACAGCCACATAAGCCCAGGATATTCAGGGACAAAAAGCAGCTGCAAAAACACTGACCTGCTACAGGAAGGGCAAAATGATTTGTTCCCGTAACGCAATTAGGCTCCATCCTACTTCCCAGCACCTTTAAGTAATGCAGGGCACATTTTTTTTCCTCCCTGTAAGAATGATCGATGTGTGATGTGGCCAGAAATGTTTTCTGCTGTTCTAACTGCATTTACTTCTTACCTCACACAACACTGTGTCCGGAAGGGATGGATAAATATTTGACATGGCATCATTCCCAATGTTCCCCCACAATCTATAAGTTTTTAAAAGATTAAATGTTTTGTTTTCCTCTGTAATAATTAATGGAAAAGGTTGGGTTTTTTCCTGCTTCTGTACTCATTTTAATTACAAAACAAATTACGTAATTCCACACAAATAAAAATCCTCTGACGTTATTTTACTGGTTCCTCCAGCGAGGATTTGAGTACGAACAGGATCACAGCTAATGAAGTCAGCACTAAAACCCTCACATAATCTTTCTGAATACCCACAAACTTCCATGTGGAGTAAAAATAAATCATTTTTATGATTGCTTTCCAACACAATTAGGAGGAATATAAAAGAAGACACAGGCTAAAAAATAACAGGGGTATTATGAAAATATGTCAAGTGGATGATGTGACACTAGGATGGGAAGAAGCCAGTATGAGATGAAAGCAGTGTAAAAACATACCTTTGTGCGATTTTCTGTAAACAAGAGAAATGTTTTTGTAACTGTACCTATGTTTATCCATTCTTTCTCTGTGAGGTTTCTTGATGAACATCTGTTTTAACCAATGTGATTGAAGAGGTTTGCCTTTGTTTCACCAATCAAATTAGTCTATGTAAAATAGTATAAAAGGGACATCTGAAAAATAAAGAGTTATTTATTTCTAGCCTTCTGCAAGATCTCGGAGTCTGTGTCGCTGTTTGTTGTACAACAGCGACAGTGCCCAAAACCACACACAAGACTCAAAGTGAACTTGAGTTTCTGGAACAGACAACACAAAGCTCAATTCTCCTGCTGGAGAGCCTAAGGCAGCAAATCTCTGGGTGTCCCCAGCCCCAACTTTCCTTTCCTCCTTCCTCCACACAAACACAGAGGCCCTGTCCCCTCTGGATAGGGGGATGGCTCACAATCAGGAGTTAACGTCAGATGTTCATACTGCTTTTACATACTACTATTGTTCTTGTTAGTCATCTGAGGACTACATTAGAAATTCGTTTCCTGAAATGGTTTTAGGCTTTACCCTGGAATTAACTGTCTCTATAAAAAAGGGAAGCATTAAAAAATCATTTAACAGCTGGATACAACATCTGCCTTTCCTAAGTCATTAGTACTTAAGAAGAGTTAATTTATGAGACTACAAGGTTACAGAGACTGACAAAAGAATCACACTTCTCTCTAATTTAAACCTTGTCTGTCAAGTGTGTCATTTGTCTTCTTTTTTCCCCTCATTTTTTAAAAGCAAGGTATGCCAAAGGGAAAGAGCCATCACCTCTTCAATATTTCAACAGCTTTGTCACAATAACAGGCCATTTTTCCTTGGACTCCAATTTATGGAGTGATACGATTTTATATAGTATTTTCATGTCTCAGATTCATGCTTGCAAGGTTTAAAATATGAACCTGGAAGGTTAAAAAGTAAGTCAGAGGAGCACAAAAAACTGTATCTCATGCAACATACACGTGCTCTCCTTTTTCAACACCAAAACTTAAAGCAATCTCAAGATTTCTTTGGGATATGGTAGGTATTTTCTGAGGATGTATGTGTGGCAGGCAGCACTTACTCCCAATGCATTGGTTTCCTTGCTTTGAACACCTGGACTCTGATCACATAGCCTTCATTACCAAAAATCACAAACCACTTGGCAATTCAGCAATGGTTTAGGAATATGAACTAATTTTTACTCATTAACAGACTTTTAATAGTCAGCATCCATTTTCATATGAAAATTATCATAAAAATCCATGAGGCTGTATAAAAAGGTGAAGTGACTCTTGCTTTCAAAAATAAAAATGACGTAATTCTATGACGAATAAAAAACTGAGCCTGAAAAGTACAATTGAAGAATATAGCCAAAAAAATAATTATTTTGAAATAGTCCAATTATACACTCAACAGGGAAGCATTGGTTCCAATTTAGAATGAAGCATCTCTGTTCTCAAGATCAGAATATTATACTACTCTTGAAACGCCTTCCCTGCCAAAAATAAGAAATTCTTTTCATTTCATGGTTTGAAATCTAAGTTTAGAAGTGGTTTGTATTTTTTTTCACCCTTAATCCAAGTTCTAATTACACTGACGCAGGCTGATACCTTTTAAAGGTATTTCCTTTATCGGGGATTGTTAAGAAAATATTCTTTCAAGAAAGATATTGGCACCCAGGTATCTCAGCATGAACGAAAACAAGTCGTACAAAATCTGGCATCAAAAGTTAGAGAGCAAAGAGAGAACCAGAACAAGTTTTACAAAATCTGGCATCAAAAGTTAGAGAGCGAAGGAGATCAAAACCTCATTTGCACACCCACACTCATCCAAATAGATAGTTTTGAAGAAGAAATGGAAGAAGAAGGGTATGAAGCATGTAATGGATAAATTAATGCTCAGGGGGATGTAGAGACCCACAGAGAGCCCCTCTTTGTGCCCTCTCCATCCCGTGAGTGTCCCTGGCTAAACGGCCGTGGGTGGGGAGTTCTTCTGTGCAGAACTGGGACCTGCACCTGCAGTGAATTACGGCTCTAACACACACCTGATTTCCCCTCACCCTGAGCAGAGCCTTTGCTGGCTCGGGCAGTGACACTTCTGTCACACCAGCACTGCCAGAGCAGCCCCGGGGTGGCACAGGGGGTCTAGCTGGAGCTTCTCTCACATCACACTGCAGCTCCACTGCAAATAAATCCAGTCTGAATCCATCCTGGAAACAAAGCACAGCCTGCCCCAGGCACAGGACATCCTGACTGCACACCTGGGCTGCAACAAAACTCATCCAGAACTTCAGCCAAGAAGTTTTGCTTCCCTTCCTCTACGCTCTGGCAGGCTCTGAAGAATCAGGCTTAGCTTCAGTGTCAGTCCTTCTCCCGGACCAGCTGCAACTCCTCATGTGATAATCCCATCTCCAATTGCTAAATCCCTCCTTTTCAGTGCACATTTCCTTGTGTTAAGCCAGTTATTCGCCTGTGGCTCCCTATTCTTCCAGACTTTCCCAAGACTCGCTCTTTTAATATCCAGTATGTGGTTTTTCCACACATAAATAAATTGTTTCCATCACTCCCAACATTTTTAACAGACAAACACATACACATGGCCTCAGACGCATGTTCTAACCCACATGTTATACTGCAAGTCTGCCAAATTCCACGTTTCAACCTCTCAAGCATGGTGGGGAAAGTGTTAAATCAGGTGTCAAAAAGTTGTATATTCTCCTGTGGTGAGAAGTTTCACGCCAAAATCTAGCACAGGGTGCACAAAGCTTTATAGTTATGTTAACAAAACTTCCTGGTGAGAATTGTGAAACACTGACTGTCTTCACATCCTCAAGGCTGATTTGTATGAACCACAGCTTACAAGAGTATCACTAAATCATATCCTACGATAACACATATTATATATATAATTATTATATATAATATCACTAAAAGCTACTTAATTATGTAAGAATGAACGCAGCAACACCAGATAGATTTACAAGGAAAATGAAAGAACTCAGAATTTCCACTAGAACTCCCAGCTTTTGTTTCACCTCTGTTCCTGCTTTTCTGCTAACATGCACCATGCTCTAATTTCAAATTCTTGCAATGCCCAAGTAGAATAGCCCAGACGTGATGCAGTGAGTAAGAAATACTGATTTAAGTCATATGTGCAACTCAAACATATCAAGTTGAACTTTTAAAGTTTCCAAATGCTTATGTCTGTTTTTGTAATTTACACTGTATGGGGAAATTGTTTTAAAACCAAATCCAGATTTCAGAAGTATATTGATTTTAGTATAATACTCAGTAAACTTTCTAGTATATCTAACTGGTGCGCTTGCAGGAGTGTATATATACATGCAGAAAATGCCTTTAAATCCAGACTTTAATAACATTTTCCTAAAAATCACAGAAAATTTGATGTTCTACAATTACCTACAGTTATTCATGTTTCACTTTTGGGAAGTGAGCAGAAATTAAAAAGTCTCCAAAATGTCACTGGAGACCCTGATGAACTAACCCATGTACCCAGAGGCCAAGGTAATTCCACTGCACTCCTGGAGAATCTGTAATGCTGCGGCATCCACTGCAGGCAGGAGCTCAACCACAACACCCAGCACCCTGACACAGCAGAGACACCAAGGAAGGGAACCTCGTTCTGCAATTTCTTCCATGTATTTAATGCAGAGTTCAACAATCAGCCTCTGATTCTATTTATCATTTGGCTATAAATGGCTACATTTGAAATTATAGGCATAGTTCTACTCTATCAGTATTTCTCGTCAATAAAAAAATTAAAATCTCAACTCTCAAAATCACTGTGTTTTCAAACTTAGCTAGAGTGCTGTGAGTGGTACACAGAGCAGCACCATCAGGAGATTTGAGTGATACACACACCACAACTCCACACAGCACCTTCCACCTGGCCATTGATTGCGTATCCAAAAAAAAATTACCTTTTTGTCTATTTTCCTTTCAGAGAACTTGGTTTTCTTCCACATTGCACTTTGACCACTGTTTAAAACATCCCATCTTGTCTTTCCAAGTCTTCTGTGCCCTGAAGACTCCACTAAAACCATCCCAACCTGACCTGTCAGGTGGCTGAAGGGGCTCGCTGGAGAGGATTCCAGCTCCCAAACGCTGCCAGGATCAGCCAGACAGCAAGCACAGACAGTTCATTTCACAAAACTTAATGGAGTGTATGGCCCTGGGTGCTTAATACAAGCACTGTCAAGGCACCTGAGCAAAAAGTCTCAGCTGTCAGCGCTGACAAGTGCACAGAATTATCTGTCACACTTGCCCAGATAAGAGACCAGAGGAGAGGTGTATGGTGAGATTCCCATACACGCTCCAGTCCCACACTGCAGGCATGTGCTTCCCCCAGTTCACTGGCAGCATAATGGAATCTTTCTACAAGGCAGTGTGGCTAAAATGTTATTCTTGCATGTAACTACATGATCCTTCCTTTTGCTCAGTGTTTTACCTCTTTTAATTACACAGCCTCTGGCTTTCCCTTCAAATTTTCTGAAAAAGACAGAATGCAAGCCCCTGAAAGATCTCCAGGTCATTAACTACCGTAATTCATGACATCAATATTATCATATTAACCAGCTAAAAAACTAACCTGATGCATTTGTTCTACAATATAAAAGCTTTATCTGGATATTTCTTCTAACTCTATCAAAAAGACAATCATTTATTATCTTTCAGCACATGTGCACTCATTAACAAAGACCTCCAAAAAGCTCTTTCCTGGCTGGTATTTATACACCAAAGTTCTCATTTTCCCCAGCACTGGGTGTATGTAATCTGCTTCTTAAGGGTATATACATGAGAATGGGACCTTAAAATTCTGCTATTCTTCATACCAGAAAACAATGTTTTTCACTTATCAACATTTATCCCGCAAAACCACATTAACACTGAACAGCTAAAACCACAAAGGTGCAGATTCCATTATAAACTCATCAATTACCTGAAACTCAAATAAAAATTGTTCAGAATCATCCGTCAAGAACTACAAAACAAACTACTTTGGACAAAAGCCAGGCACAGGTGTTGATCTAGTCCTAAAATCTATTATGCAATCTCAAATAAATTTATTTAGTTTATAACATTACCACTGCATTGCACTACCACACACTTCACAATATCATTTTCAGTTCCATCAGCCTGCTGCAGCTTATCAAATCTAATATGGGAGTTATTTTGGACAAGTATCTTTTTATGAAATGATTCTTGGCAATAAAGCACAGTAGAGATCAGGTTCTCAATAAAGGCCTCCTGATGTTAACATAATGCAATCGCAGCCTCACTAATTCACATCACTGCCCAATGAATTCCCATTCAGACATCTGGGGTTTTGCAAGGGCCTGCCAGAAAAACATAGGTGGGTCTGTATCCTCTGTGCTCCTGTTCAGACCCTTTGCCTGCCTGGGGTACTTATAAAATCAGCCCTATGGATGATGGAATTTCTCTTCTGTTTGTATAACACCTTGTAAAAATTGGGGCCTACACTGGCCTAAGCCAAGTACTCCTGATTTTCCCACTACCTAAAAATATCTAAGCTTTTATTATGAAAGCATATAGGGTCAAGGAGTGTTTTTCAGAATGTATGTAAGCAAGCTATACATGTGTAATTATTAAGGAGAATTGCAATCAATTCATTGTCTGAGATGGAAGATAATGAACTACCTAGAGATGTTATTAGTTTGCAATATTTCTTCTTCAAATTGAAAGAGAGTAGATTTAGATTAGACAATACGAAAAAAATTCTTTTCTGTGAGGGTGGTGAGGCCCTGGCACAGGTTGCCCAGAGAAGCTGTGGATGCCCCGTCCCTGCAAGTGTCCAAGGCCAGGCTGGACACGGCTTGGAGAAACCTGGGACAGTGGAAGGTGTACCAAGTTGTGGCATCACAAAATTAATATCATGAATTTTCAGAATTAAGGCCCAGGGAGCAGAAGGAGATAAAACTGGAAATGAATATGAGAAAATTAGAATGACTGTGAGACGACAGTGCATACAGTAAAGGCAGATGCTTTCTAATTCACAGCTGAAAGAGCCTTACAAGTGAGCAGCTAACCTACTTAATGGGCGCTCAAAAAAGCCAGCACAGACAACATTAAATTTCATTAACTCATATTTTCAAAGAAGTTCTGTCACTATACAGGCAGCAAATCGTGTTTTGAATGCAGTTAATCAGCCATACAGTGAGAACTGAGAGGGACAACCACAACAATAAATCCAAGTATTTCAAAAGCATTTTGTTATAATGCTGGTTTGGAAAAGGACCTATGCTTAAATTCTGTTCATTGATTAGTGAACTCCGCCCTACCCTACCAGTTAACAATATTGTATCAGACTTCCTAAGGAGATATTATTAACTCAATATCAGAGATCAAGAAAGAAGATTACAACATCCTAATTACACAGATATGCATAACATCAAATGGGCCACGAGAATCACATCATTCAATAGAAAACTAAGAAGGTTAAACCACTAACACTTGAATCCAAACCGAAGTAACAAAAATCAGAATGAAGTTACAAATTACAAGACATCTAAATGTAAACACAATCCGCAGATTTTTTTGTCTGGTGCAAACACAAAAGTTCAAAGCCTGCATTGTCCCACTCTAAAGTTCCTGCCACTGACTCAGCCCAGCACAGAAGGGAACACAGCTCAGGTGAGTTTTGCTCAGCACTTCCCTGCAAGGTCCCCCACAAACAGCACTAGGAAAGAGATGAGTCTGGAATCACTCCTCTGTGTCCCACGTCCTATCCCAAATCTCACAAATTCATAATTACTAGGGCATCCGGAGACAAGAGTAAGAAGGAATGGCTTACCTTTAAAATGAGAAAGCAGTAACTAAAGCAAGTAATTTCTTCCATTTTTCAATATCCTAGTGATTTCTGAACTTTAATCAGCCATTTCCTTGCCTAAAATTTACCATCCACTGAAAGACATGCTTTAGAAAGGAATTTTTAATACCCTGTGGGACCAAAGTGATACATTTTAGCCCATTTCTTCTTAATAAATGTAATGATTTTAATCAAATTTGTTCAGAGGACAGAAGATTAGTTAAAGAAGAGAAGAAGCTGGAACATTAAATTAAGGTATCATTGGGAATTAAAAATTTAATTTTCTGTTATTATCAGTGGTATATTCTGAAAAAAGAACATAGAATATGCAATTAATATGCAACACAATATGAACAGCATTTGAGAAAAATGAATTAGATATGTAGGACAAAAAGGGATGAATTCTTAAACCAAATTCAATTTGCTTTACTCTGTTCAATCTTCCTATGGGCCGCTGTTTAAATATTCCAGGTATGGGAAGAGTCACCACTAAATTCTGATGTACTTTATGGGGATTAGGGCTCATGACAGGTAACCCAGTATATTTCCTACACAAATCAAGGCATTACTTCTGTACGCTTATTTTTGAGCAGATGGCTGCTTCCCACATGGAGCTCCCTGGAAAGGAACAGGACAAAGACCAGCAGTTTTTAAGCCAAACAACAGAACTATGCCATTAATAAAAAAGCTAAAATATTCTTAAAACATAATCTAAGACCCCAGGTTATCTAAGATTAAACTGCATTATTCAGGGTTACTAACCAATGCACAAAATCACACTTTCCTAGGTCACTCTCTGTTCTGTGTGTGGATATTTTGAGGGAGAAGAGAAGAAGCAATGTCCTGTCAGACAAGCAGTACCTTTCTCCTGCATCAACAAAAGGGAATAGGGAAAACATCAAGGAAGTAAAATATTCCCCATGTTAAAGAATATCCATTTGATTTCAAGGCATTTGCATTTACATTTACTTTTAATTACTTCTTCCTGATCAAGACAACTGAGACTGACAATTTTCTTGATTTCAGCATTTTTTGTGTAACTCTAATGGTGCTAAGGATCTAATTAAGTTTTCCTTAGCTAAGGCTGGTTCCCACATAGATTCTGAATTCAGGTATTCGAAACTCTTTGGAAAATAAGTAGCCAATAAAAAGAAAGGTTCCTTTTATTCACACTTGACTCCACTCAGGTGCAACAACACATAAAACAAACCAAGTGAAGGTGTGCACGCAGGCACATTCAGGTTTTTTGGTGCTTGTGTTTGGGAGCCTGTTTTCAGATTCCTCAACTTTCCTTTTCCTATCCCATCAATTTTCCTCTTCCCCAGGCGACCCAGATTATTTAAGCACACTGCAGCTCAAACTAAAACTGTGTACATGGAATCCTGTTTTGTATATTGAATATGGATGGAAGGACAGAGACAGTCCCTCAGTTCTGCAAATCTCACAGAACTGCAACAGCCAACTTTACGTATGTGTTAAAGTTAAAAAGGTTGGGGTTTTTGTTCAATAAGGTAAACCAATGTTACTTCATGCTTCCATGAAGCCAGCAATTGTTTCATCAGTTTTTCTAAACACATTCTAATTGCATATTTTGACAATTATCTGCTTATTCCACATTACCGATTGACATTTCATTTCTAACAAACCCTGTTTTGTGTTTCTTCAAATGAATCCCTCTTCATTTCTGACAACCAGCGTTTTTAGAGGGCAACTGTGATCACCCAGACTGACCTTCTACATTGCACAGGCCAACGAATTTAACTCAGCAATTTCTGCATTGAGCCCACATGCATCTGGCTGAGCTAGATCCCATCTCTCACAGTGATATACAACCTTGATCTCAATATTCAAACCAACAGCAAATTATACATTGGTTAATTACTGGTTTGGATCTCTCTGTCTACAGCTGTGACCTTCAGATGCACAAAACTAGTGAACTCACTTATTCCATGCACTTATTACATAGGTTGAATTTCCCACCTACCCTCAAGTTCAAGTATTTGGTAAATCCTCTCAATTTCAAAAGACAATTATTACCTTGTGTCAGTTCTGAGGGGAAAAAATGGCCCTAAATTTTCTTCCATGCCAAAGGAAATTCAGTGAGACACAGCTGTCAAAGAAGTTCTGGAAACTGGCTAAATTATCCACAAAGAAATAATGTTCAGCAAGAGCAACAAGTGTTGAATACCTCTCAATGCCAAATATTTACTGGGAGATTATCCTTAGGAGTTCTGCTGCAGCTCAGGAATCAATAATTTTGTACTTAAGCTTGTCAAGTCATAACATTGCATCTCATGCATCACTTCTGAGTGATAACAAAGAAGATGCAATTTCAAGAGTCTTGTCAAGAGTCTTCATGAAGGGGGGGGCTGTGAAGTACTTTTTTCAGAGACCA
>VYZR01122652.1:28398-45304 GCA_013400675.1 Oxylabes madagascariensis
GGGTAACCCAGGCAAACAAAAAAAAAAGGAAAAAAAAAAAAAAAAAAGGAAAAAGACAAAAAGCAATATAGACTTCATATTAGTCCTTCTAATCATGCCCAGGGTCTTGCATCAGGAACAGGAAATATCACCTGATGTTTTTTGACTTGTGCTCTCAGCAATACAAATTTAAATGCTGATATACTAATCACTGACCTTGGAAGCTCCCTACAACAGCAACTACTGTTTCACTGATAGCTCGGATGGTCTCTATCCCAAATGCTGTAACTATGGATGTAGAAAGTATTTGCAATATATTTCAGGCTTCTGTTAAAGGAAACCTCCACCCCAACGTTCCCCAAATACATTTAATAAAGGTTATCCCATCTTCATGCCATCCTATGAAAAAAATGAAGATTAAAACTATGGTACAGATCAAAACTGCAAACTCATTAGTTTTCTGTAGAGACTTCTTAAGAGGTTGAATATTCTTCTCAGTTTTTACCTTGCTTGTGAGATTTTGAACTAACAGAGGCATCACCACCATCATGTAGTGGCAGGACAAGCAGATCTAAACTTAATTCATATCCACTGCTATTTCACAAGCCAAATTAAGTTTACACACAGTACACAAAACTAACTATTACCTCTTCCTTTTCCTGGAGCATATCTTTCCTCACAGTCTACAGGAATCTTACAAGCTTTGCAGGCTCTCATGAAGAATACTGCTGTGCCAATCAAACACACTGTTAATGTGTGATAGGACATTTAAGGTAGCAGGAGACTTAGGAAAATACTACAATATATTTAAACAAAAAAAAGATAACAACCATGTGCATAACTATCACAGAGACACTATTATCCTCTGCCATCAACACTGTGAGTGCAAAATGTCTTATTTATTTATTTTTAATCCCTCATGGGGAGATTTCAGTGTTGACATGGTACATAGCTTAACTCCATATGATGAGGATAGACAGAAGAAATTTCTAACAGAATGGTGAAACAAAAAAACCTTTGCTCTAGAGGTAGAGGAAAATTGCCTTGAAAAAGCATTTAAATGATTTAGAATGCTTATTTTATGTTGCTATAAAGCAGTAACTCAAAGTTTGCATTAACAAACAATCAGACTCTTTATGCAGTCAAATACTTCTACTCCAGAATTCAGATAAAACAATTTCCTGCCCATTTAGACCTTTGGTTCCTTTGGTATGAATCTCTCTTTTTAAAAAAATAACTCTATGATAGCTGAACAAAAAAACCCCAAATCAAACCCAAATCCACTCTCCCCATGGCTTAAAAAAATAAAAAGCAAAAAACCAACCCAAAGGACCCTTGAAAAACAAAAGGAAGTTTGCAACCCACCCGGTTGGATGAGGTTTTGCAATCTGATGTAGACAAGGTTCCCTGCCCAGGGCACCCCCTGATCCCAACCCCCGTTGAAACCAGACAATCTTTAAGGTCCCTTCCAACCCAAACCATTCTAAGACTCTGAAGTTTTACCAATGGTCCACTAGACTGTTGAATGAGGCAAGCTGATCTTTTAGAGAGGTAACCACTTAGGGCAAAAGTCAAATGAGAAATTGATGACTTAACCTCCAAATACACCATTTCTCTGCCAGTAGGAAACATGACAACAAAGGAACAAAAAGCTATCTAAGTTAAGCTCAAATTACATGAATATCTTTCCAAGAAGAGCTATTTTCAAGCTTGCTCTGCTGCCTTCCCCAGATTGACGATTTTTGCTTATGTTGTTTGCAGGTACAGAAGATGAAATGATCTCCATCATGCAAAATATAATCTGACTGAGTGATCTCTGAAGAAATGGATTCAGTGCTTTAGTGTTTACATTTATAGAAATAAAAGGCTGATTAATTTATGAAACACTACTTATACAATGACAGGGTGGTCAAGTTTGGAAGACCTCTGAAGGTTATCTCCTCCAACCGCTCCAGCAGAATCGCCTCCAGGAGGCTTCCCAGGGCCATGTCCAGAGAGCCTAACGATGTACGATGAGATTCTACCACCTCACTTGTGCCCATTCCCTCTTTTCCTGTCTCCAGATAATGCTGGAAAAAAACCCTGGCCCTATCTTCTCTGTACCTTCCCTTCAAATATTGATACACAAAAATGGGATCCTCCCTTAGCCTACTCTAGGCTAAATTGTGTAGGTTTTGGGAAAAGGCTGAATCAGAGGGTTTAAGAATTAAAAATTCCAGAGTAGAAAAAAACACCATGTCCTTCATTAAATTCTGGCTTCTTCTCTACAATGGACAATACTTTATGGGTGACTTTATCTTTTTTATGTCTTGATAGCCAATCTAGGAAAAGTTGAGGATCTATAAGATGGTTTAAAAACAATAATAAAATAAATGAGGTGAAAATGTGCTTCTTTCCCCATGAAGAGCTGGTTATAGACAGAAAAATTGGCCAGTTCTTCCAGGCCAGGAGGCAAGGCAGTATAGAATATACAGTAACAACTTTAACACATTTTAACTTGGACACTCAATTATCTGGAGTGGGAAGAGAACATTTCAAACATAGGCTCATGAAAACTACATGGACACATACATTTAAGGAACAGGGTGTGTGGGGAAGAGAGGTGCTCAGAGAACACCTCAATAAAATGAGTTTTACTACTCTTAAGATATTGTTTTGTTCTACTATTTGAATGCAAATTTTTAAAACGGAATAATTCCAGTAACATCAAAACTACATGTAAGTAATAGCTGAAAGAAAAGAAAGAAAAAATTACCTCCGTGGTTTTCCCATTAAGCGCCTGATTTTCCCCCATTCTACTCTTGTCAATTTTCTGGTTTTCAAAGTTGGAAAAGATTCTTTCAGGCATATACAGAAATCATTATCTCCTTCAAATAGTGGCCTGTTGAAACATAATTAGTTCTATGTTAACCACACTAAGTAAACTTTTGTCACACGATTCCAAAAGACATCCATCATCAGAAACACATTAAAAAATTAATATAAATTTGTCACATAAACAAGACACTCCTATTCAAAGAATAATTTTAATTCTGCCAAAAACAAAATCAGGAAGTTTCCAGGACTATTTTCTTTGACTCATACTACTAATGACATTTAAAAATGCTCCTTTCTCTAGTTATACAGAGAAATACATGTAATTCATCCTGCTCGGTAACATATATAAAGGCACCAAATGAAACTTCAGCAGAGTCAGCTCAGTGTCATGATACTGCAACACACTGAAGGAAACCAGAGAGTGAAATACTGAGAATAAAGGTAAGGACAATGCAGTACTGAGAAACAGACAGACAGTACCTTTTTTCATCACTCATTCAACTGTAACTCAGATTCTCAACAAAGGTTTCCAAAATACAGGAAATTGAACCAACTTATCATTCTCTATAGCTCTACAGGTGAGACTTCCATTGTATCATCCCATGACTCCATGGTGAAGCACGGGATCAGTATGAAAGAAGTGACAGTTCAGAGAACAGACCTGCACAATTCAGGAATTTCTCTCTGATGCTATGACCCATCCCTATCTCTGTTTTATGACTACCTTTTTCTTTGTAGTACCACATCCTTCTTAGGCTGAGGGGACAAGGGAGCAGCAACAGATATGCCCATCTAATAGAAGGCTAATCATAAAAGACTATGTGCAACTCCTGGCGAGAACAAAAGGATAACTACATCCTAGATAAAGCTGCTTTTCTCCACTCTTTGCAGGGCACTGGGATTTGGAGAGGAATATACCCAAGCACAGAACAAAGAGGACCTTGGAAGCAACACTGCTTTCAACTGAGTGTCTGGGGTGGCAGGAGAGAGGAAAGGTGCACAGACATAAGGAGGCTTAGACAAGAATGGAAGAGAATAGTTTTGCAGTAGGAGGATCTGCAGCTGTGGCATGAAGTGAAAAGGAAAACAAAAAGAATGAGCAATGAGGCTCAGGAAACAGACACAGAAGAGTATACAATAGTATCATTTTACCCATATTTACTATTGCTAACATAAGATATCTATATAAAGAATAACTATTTAGCTTGGGTGGGTTTTTTTGTTGTGTTTGTTTGGTTGGGGTTTGTTTGTTTTTTTTTTTGAGAAACATAATCTGTATTTGATTGTTCTTACTAACACTTGTCCTTAAGCAGGCAAACTCTAAACCCACAGCATCCACAAGATTGGAAGCTCTGGAAAATGGCGTTAGCAAGTTTCAGGTGCATCTGCTTCTGAGGGCCTGTGATCACTGTAGTATTAAGTAGCACTTCAGAAGTCTCTGCATGCCCAAAATCAACAAGACTTTACAGAAAACAGTCCACTGCAGTAGTATATATAGAGAATCCAACTGAAACAGCTTCAATAATCTAATAACCTGTTGGGGGTTAGATTTGTTATTTTTCTTACAGAAATTTTTCTCATAAGCTGCCAGGAAATTAACTACTGAGTACTTATGGTTGCTTGAGGGAAACAAAGACACGGCCAAAGGAGTGTAGCACCGGGCTACACCTTTTTTTGGTCTCTGGGAGTTTTCTCTCGGAGGGGAAAAGATACCGCGAGGTTTTGGGCAGGTAAAGAACGGGGCTGGAGGCAACCTCGCTCTCTTGCTCTCAGAATCCTGGAGAGGACGGTCAGGCCGCTCTTGCTGCGGGAGGAGTTCACTGTCCCACCGGGTCCGGTCCTGAGAAATCGACCATCGTCTGCTCGAGTGCACGGGAATTCTGAGCTCGTCTCCTCCGGCCCTGCTGGGGCTGGGCCGGCCCCGTCCCACCGCCGCTGCTTCTCCAGCACTGCCTTGAGGCTTTTTGCTCGGCTGTATCCCCCCACTGCCCTGCCCTGCCGGGACATCCCTGCCGTCCCAGCTACCACCAACAGAGCTTCTGATACATCTCATCCACCAGCCCGGGATTTCCCACCGTCCCAGCTTGGTGCTCTCAAAGCCCTGCAGGGGCACTGAGATCAGACTGCCCCGGGCTTTGTGAAGCAAAGCCCCTCGAAGTTCCTGGTTCTGTTTTGTTGTTAATGCTGTAGTTGTTGTTGTTTGTTTTGCCTTGTTATACATACTAGTAAAGAACTGTTATTCCTATCCCCATATCTTTGCCTGAGAGCCCCCTTAATTTTCAAAATTTTAATAATTTGGAGGGAGGGGATTTGAATTCTCCATTCCAAGGGAGGCCCTGCCCTCCCTAGCAGACACCTGTCTTTTAAGCTAAGACATAACCACAGATGACAGTTGTAGAAATAAAAATATTTCAAAAACTTACAGCAGACATGGCATTTTATTTGATTACTTCAATTTTGGATGCCATAATTTGATTAAAATATTCGAAGACTTACACAGTGAGCCATATTCTGTCAGTTGATAGCTCTGTGATTTAAACTTTTTTAAGCTTCTCATTAAGCCTGGATCATATCGCTCCAAACAAGATATATCAAAGTTTTCCTTCCAAAGATATGCAGTCTCTTAGTAAACTATTATATCTTACCATGGTCACATCTTACAAGCATTACAAGCTGTATTTGATTTGCAAGGCAAGGCTCTGGCAGAGAGAGGCTGCAGGGGTGGCTTCTTTGAGAAGCTGCTGGAAGCTTCTTCCATATCCCAGAGAACCAATGCCAGCGTGTTCCAAGGTGGACACACCCTTGGCCAAGGCTGAACCAATTGGCGATGGCAGTCACGCCTCTGAAATAACGTAGTTAGGAAGGGGAAAAAAACCCTGTGCAATTGCAGCAGGACAGAGATGTAAGAGTATCTGAGTGAAACAGCACTGCAGACACCAAGCCAAGGTCAGGGAAGGAGGTGCTCCAGGCACCAGAGCAGAGATTCCTCTGCAGACCATGGTGAAGCCGTTGTGTCCCTGCAGCCCATGTTGGAGCAGGTGGATGCGCAAAGGAGGCTGTGAACCCCTGCCCCTGCTGGGGCAGGCTCCTGGGAGGACTGTGGAGCCATGGAGAAGAGCCCATACTGGAGGAGGTTTTCTGCCAGGACTTGTGACCCCATGGGGGCCCACACTGGAGCAGTCTATTCCTGAAGGAGTGCATCTCATAGAAGGGGGGCACACTGGAGCAGTTTGTGAAGAACTGCAGCCCGTGGGAAGGACTCACGTTGGAGAACTTTGTAAAGGACTGGCTCCCATGGGAGTGGAAGGATTCCTCTCCTGGAGGAAGGAGCAGCAGAGACAGACAACAGGTGATGAAATGACCACAGCCCTCATTCCCTGTTCCCCTGTGCTTATGGGAAGTTGGACAGAAAGAAGAGAGAACTGGGAATAAAGCTCAAGAAGAAGGGAAGTGTTTTCAAGATTTGGTTTTATTTCTTATTATCCTACTTTGATTTGACTGGTAATAAATTAAACTAATTTCCCAAAGTTGAGTCTGTTTTGCCCATGACAGTAAGTGGTGTGGTCTCTCCCTGTGCTTATCTCAGCCTTTGACCCTCTTGTTACATTTTCTCTCCTGTGTCCAGCTGAGGAGTAATAGAGCAGCTTTGATGAGCACCTGGTCTAGCCAAGGAGAACCTATCACACCTGCATACATGGATAACTATCAAAGAGGATTTCAGAATTACCTGCTGAACCCAAATTCTAGTCTACTGACAGACCTAAAGTTTTGTAGACAATTCTTTAAGAATAAACTAAAAATTCTTGGTCTGTTGTAAAAATCATTAAAAATGTCACATATTAAAATTACTCCTAGAAATATGTAGGGTTGGAGTGTTTTGTTCTGTTCATTTTTTTTCAAGTAAGGGGGGGAAAGCATGAAAAGATAACTTCTTTCAAAGGAATTAAATTCTAGAGACGATGAATTTGAAACTAACTAAAATGGACATGAAATTTTTCCACTTCTGATGAATATAAGCCAAAATGTTTTTCTGTTGCTATGACTGCCTTCTCAGTTAAGGAAAAAAAGCTACCGCAATTGTGATTAAAATAGGAAGGAAAAACAGTAATTATTTTGTTTGTACATTCTGGAAAATAATGCTTGTTAACTCTGAAGCCATTCTTTAGAATATTAAATAATTATGTTGCATCTATTAGTCAAACAGTGTAGATTTTAAGATTCCATTAATCAATAATGGAATCAATAATAAAAAATGCTTTTTACATTTTAGAAATTAAATTGTTTCTTTTAAGCAATTCACACCACTGTGCTAGTGGCATTAAGAGAACAAGTGACAAAAACTCTGAGGCACAAACTGCAGAAATGGTCCAGGAAATACATGAGGAGATCCAAGAAGGATGCTGATAACTGGACAAGAGCTGAACATTCACAGCCTGAAGCTCTGATAGTGATCACAATAAAAACAGGGTGATGGGGAAAAAATATTTAATACCAACATTTACACCTTTTAGGAAAGCAGCACTTAATGAAGAAGCAGTGCCCTTCCTATCTCCTCTGTATAACACTGATGCAAGGGTTCAGAAAAGTCTAAGTGTTCTCCTATCTTCATGTTTCAGCTCCTAAAAGCATTATGAATACAATCTGGTATCTGGTAGAGGCAGAGGTGATAAAAAGAAAATTATATCCATGAAGGAAGGCTTTCCATACAAGATTTTCTAAAGTTGGTAGTTGCAAAGAACAAAGAGCATATACATAGCTCATTCGAAAAAACACCCACCACTACCAAACAAAATAGTTTTCAGTAACTAGTAATTTAGGAATAAATTGGAGTATCTAATCAGTATATGGAACTATGCAGCCCAATTTCATAAAATTACTTATTTCTATACTAATAAGAAATAATTATACAAACCAAACATACTTATCTATATTTGAGTAGAACCATTCATATATGCACCACTTGTGAGCTTTGGGGAGTTTGAGCAGGTTACGAAGCCGTAAACCAATCTTCTGTGATACTTTCTTTTCTGGTGTGGACATTGTTGTACTAAACTTCTATGTGGTAAAAAAAAGAAACAGTTAAACAGAATCTAATATTTTTCAGTATTCAAATAAACCAGATTTTCTTGATAAAAGGCTGCACATATTGTTATATGGCAATGTTTTTCTTGCAGATCTATCTCAACCCTTACTGCATTATATCAGCAATGCAATCAAACAGAACAGTCAGCAAATTTTAACAGGATCAATACCATTCTCTCCATACAAAGCTCTTTTAACAGAAACATTTTCCAGCACTGAAAACTACATTATTGGTAACAACAGCATGGTGCTAAAATACATACAGACTTCAAAACTCTGAGGCCCCACCGACTGTCTCAGGTGAGCGTAACTGGTGTTGCAGCTCAGATGCCAGCAACCTGCCTGATTTGCACTAGAGCTTCTACTCTTGCTCACTCTTCTTAAGCTGGGGATGAAGCTAGGACAGGAATGTAACACAGCCAAAGCTTTGAGCAGAATGTCTGCTTAGAAAACTGCAAGAGAAATGAGCAACCAAGTTTTAACTACGTTTGAAAGCTATTTGATAAATCACAGAAAAGACACTGTCTTAGATTGCTTGCACAATAGATAGTTCCTCTAAACAAGACCACAAAAAAATAACTCTGTAATTTTGTTACAAGGATGGCTGTCTTAGCTGACAGAAAGAAAACATCTTCTGCAAAAAATAACAGCTTTTTGAGACTATAGATTTAACTGGGTCCCCATGCCATCATCAGTTGTTATCCTTCCCCAAACATTCTAAGTGTTCTGGACTTTAGTAGCAGCAATTACAGGATAAAGTATAAGGTAGGCACCTTGTTGACCGCTGCTGCACTAGACACAGGTCCCCTTTCTCCCACTGAAACACAGCCTGGTGGGACAGCAAGATCTATGAACCACAACAGCTGCAGTCCCTCGTAAATATTTATCGGGCAATCACTGGACCTCCAGAATCAGACATTTAAGCACAAAACAATTGAGTTTAGAATATTACAAAGTCTTTCTACTCTTAAGAAATTATGGTAATGAAGAGAAATATCACGGTTCTCACCTCTGGCAGAACACAGCCAGCTAAATGGCGAGTGCCAAGCTTTTGACACCAGACACTGCACAGCACAGCTCAGAAGGCAAATCTGAGCAGTATTCAAATAGTACTTTTTCAGTGAGGTAAATTCAGCCTCATAAGGTGATGGCATAGAGAAGTGATGTGGATGACAAAGGTACTACATATCCAATTCAGAGACTAAGAGATATTTCCCTTTCTAGCATAGCAAATAAAGGCTGACAAATTACAGCTCTTTTTCGTGCTGTATCAAGGAGTGGACAATGGAAAATCAAGCTCTTTGAACCGAGGACTTTAGCATTACAGGATCAAGAAGGTAAAGCTGGCCATGAACACAGTTAGGCTACAAATCCAAAGCAAGTCCCTAACTTGCTGGAATACATTAAATTCTATAGCAACCTTCTCAATTACGCAATCAGTGCAAGAAACTTAGGCAGTTTTAAACTGAAGCTGAATGAATTTATGCTGACTACAGAAGAAGATTGTTTGCAGGAGCATGATGAGTAGTTAGTCTGGAATCCTTTCTAGCTCTGTGTGCTCATGTCCAGAATCACAAAGAACAGGTACTCCCATAAACAAACTGAAGAAACCAGTTGTGAGAAAGAAAAAAAAATATTTATCTGTTTTGAATTGTGGCTTACTTCTAGCAACAGTTTCCTCACAAGAAGATTCATAAACCAAAAACGCAACTTGACAAGCAAGTATCTTCTAATTTTCAACTAAAACAGATAGGCTTGTTCCCCTCTTTGGTAAAAATATCTTCATACATGTATGTAGATACCTGTGGAACCATCGCAACCTTCTGATTTCTTTTGGGTGACCTTGTGTTTATTTGTCTGTCATCTTCTTCACTGAAGAGGCGACTCCGTTTTGAATTTCTGAAGGGCTGTATGGAGCAAAATTAAGAATTACAAGCAAGAAACCTGATTGCTCTGTTCATGCACAGAATTCACAGTGAGAGAAATGAAATGTCTCTTATCACCTGCTGGTTTTCAGGCACACAGTACACAATAAATAGTGCCTCCTAGCATTTAGAGATCTAAGGACTGAGAGAAGGAGTTCAAGATTCCAGGCTTTTCTAGTGCTAACTATAATCATTACTACATTGCTGGCCCAGTTTCACAGAAGTATTTAGAGTCTAACTCCCACTTGTTTCCATTAGAGTTAGGTGTCTAAACACTTGTGTATCTTAGCTTGCCTTGGTTATAAGCAGTACATCTGTTAAAAAATTTGGTTTGAATTTTGGATCAAAAAAAGTTTTTTTCAAACACTGTATTTGTTTTGTACGTTCTCAGCTACATAGAATTTTAGCAAGAATTTTCTAATAAAGTGATGTGTGTTTGCTGGCTTTTTAACTCATTGAAAGTATCCACATAGCAAAATGCTAAGAAGATTGAGTCTGAAGAAACGAAATCTTGAGTAAGTTATGTGACAATCTCAGAAAAAAGAATTTAGAATTTATGCTAAGTGAAATTTACTTGTGTACTGCTATAGCTCAGAAAGAATTAGAAAGCTGGCTCAAAACAAGAAATGATACTGCAAACGTGTCATGAAAAAAATTCATTTAGTTATTCCTCAACATCTGACCCTATGACAAGACTCCTGCTTTCACTGAGGACAAAAGAGCAACCTGTGACTGGCTGTCAGCACTGAGGGGAAGCAGCTTTCCTTTCCTTCCATGAAGGTTCTGTGGCCCAACAGAAGAGCCAGAGACAAAATAAATCAACACAGTTAAATAAAACTTCATTAACAAGCATTTGCACTTCAGAAAGACATCTAATACATTTGTGACTGGTTAACTGCCTGAAAAGAGATATTTTCTATTAAATTAATCAGTGGTAGCTAAAAATCTGTCTGTCCCATGCCATCTGAACATAGGGCTTTCCCAAGAAATGTGCCTCTCTTACTCTAAATTATATATATTTATAAAAAGAACAACACAAGTGTATTTAAGTAACAGAAGTGCTCTGTATGTGATAGACACATAAGCACATGCAGCACACAGAAGAAAACATTAATTCCTGGTAGATATTACAAACCAAGAAAGACACACCGGACAGAAGAACTATATATTGACAAAGTAACCAAATCATCATGATCCATATCAAGCATACTGTTTTACAACCCTCAACAGGAACTGCCAAACTCTGCTCCAAAGAACTAAACAAAATGGGAAGAGTTTCATCACTCTGGACTGCCTGTGCCTGACACCAGGGAGATATAACAAGTGTTGCAAAGAGGTATCATCCTCAGTGGCTAAACAGGTCAGGCATTTTTGAAAGAGTTTACAACCAACAGTAAAACATGTCTTCAAAACTTTCAGCATTCAGTAAACTCAAACTACTCCATTACATCTTAGCAACATGTCAGACTATGCTCTGATCCTTCCCCCAGCTTTCTACGGAACACTGAGCTAAATTCTAAGTTTGACTCCATGTTTTTACCACCTACAGCCACCATACCTAAAGATGGACAAAGTTTTTATACAGATGTTACAGCCAGTCACTCCGGGTCTTTAGCACATGTGATCTTCTAAGTTAGCAGTAAGGCTTGTTTCTGTGAGATGATGGGCATTCCTGGGAAGCAGCTGAAAACTGTGACATGAACTGCAGGAACTAAGGGTCTTCACAAAGTTCTGGTCTCTGTCTGGAACTGCATTTTGGAGACTTTACGTTCTCTAGCATAAACACATAGCAACATGTGTGTATATATGCATCTGTATGAATCCTACCAAAATAAGTACCAGGGAGAAGATCACAGGACAAGAAACAAACAGTTAAGCAAAAACAAACCACAAGACTGAAATGGTCAACCCAAACACCACACATCCTGTTGGATGTGCTGCAGGCACATTTCATATCCCCATCCTTAGGTTGTTCTTTAATGTAAGGCCTCCTATGAAAGTTCTCAGAATACACAAATTTCACTGACAGTCCTTTACTTTTATTAAGATCTGTCCCCCAGAAGGCACAATGATGGAAGTGCATTATGACATTTTCCCTTCCTTTCCTTTATGTTTCAGTTCTCAGCCATAATTAGAAGTGAGATATTTCATGAGATACAAAAATAGTTGATCAGAATTGGTGATTCCTAAGCTCAAGGTGGTAGATACAGTACAAATACTTCACATAGCACTTACTTTACAAAAAAAGAGAGGAAATTATTTCGACCTATCTTGAATGAGGTCAGCAATTTAATGGGTTTGATTATTCATTTAAAAAATACATTTTCATCTCTTATGCAAACTGTGCAAAGTGCTTGTGAAGGATATAATTTCACATTTGGACATAACAAAACTATAAATCTCAGCCTTTTTTTGTGATCCTTACATTTGATTTACTGTACGGTATTTTACTAATCCTGAAGCTTTTTATTGTTTCTTACCATTTCCATGGCAGAACCAGCATTCTTGCTTTTCCAAATGTGTGTTTTCTGCAGAGAATTATATTTTTCATTCCATGAACTGGATAAACTTCCCTCTGTTGTGAAGGAAGTACATCGTTAGTATACATGTATGTATGTGTATGTTTTAATATAACTACTGTCCAAAACCAAGTATAACATCATCAACTACTAAAATATTTACTTGCAACATCTTTGAATTCAGTAACAAACAGATTTTAGATTTCAGTATTTTTATTAAATCATTCTTAACATTAATTCAAAAAAAAACCTGAAGGAGATTTTCACTACAAGGAGAAACATGAACAAGTGTTTTTTACTTATGATAACATTTAGATTTCTTGAAACCTCCTGTGCTGGAACCAATTACTTCCACTGTCACATTGACACAAATCCACAGTTGAACTGTGGCTGTAACTGAGACCTGGACAAAGCAAAGCTCTACAAGACATAGACACCTTCTAGTTCTAGAAAATTATTAAGTGGGTGTAGACTAACAAGCAAATAAAATTTTATTGCAACAAATCTGCCTTACTTACAACATATTCAACAGACTGTATCCTCTTCCTTGTGTAACAAAAGCCTTGTAATACATGAAGAAGCTTTAATTATTGGGCAAATTAGAAGCATTCAAAATTTGTATGGATGTTCATGAAGAAAATTTCAAAGGAAAAAAATATAAGCAGCAGGTTTTTGATTTAGCCCACAACTTGCTGACAGAGAACACCATAAAATTGTGAAATGCCTTCCTAATGTAAATTTTGTCACATGTACAGGTCTCACTAAGAATCCTTCCTGTATCTCATCCTCAAAAGATGAAAGATTACCCCAATCTTCTCATCAAACTTGATGCCTAGGCAGTACTTTTGAAGAAAAAACACATTTCAGGAATTTCACCCAGAAGAGCAGTGTCTAAATACACCACAATATATGCAGTTTCAACTGCCAAGGATTATTATTCTATAGAACTACAAATACCTACAATAAACCATATCATATTTCAACAAAAAAGCCTGTGATTTTCTTGAACTTTCTGAAGCCAGAAACTAAATACCTCTGAAAGTCAGAGGTACAAGTAAATAACATGTTAATTTCTTACCTTTCAAGCTCACAAGTGCTTTTGCTGAAGAACCTGCAATATAGTAAAAAGTCCACATAAATCAGAAGCTATTTCAAACCATACAACCTATGCAGAGTCTACTCGCTCTTAATTAATTCTCAGGCAGAAAGTGGAATTTAATATTAAAATCTTTCACAGCTGAATGAGCAAACCCAGCACATACTCCATGGCACTAAGCATAGAATTATACATTTATTACCAATAAATCTTGAAAGCATATTCACATTTTGGTTTTTTCCTTTAGTTTCATGCCTAAAAAACAACTTTAGATGTTAAACACTTGGGTTTAACACAGCAAATTCTCAACAGGCTTTACGTCCAAACTACATTCTCCCATGTGTCTGCTTGTTTGATGCAGTTGCAAATGTATTTTACAATGACAAGAAAACTAATAAACACTTCTTCTTTCCTTTTTTTTTTTCCTACCAGTTCAAAACTCTTTAGTGCCCAAGATTTCCAGGAAAGGAGTAGTTTATGCTCAAAAGGAAGAAGATGGATAGCTAGTTGCCCCCTGGTGGTACCTCTTTATTCAGAAAGGCAATAGATTCAGATCTCAAATGCAGACAGGATTGTTACTTTGCTCAAACTGTTCAAACAGTGTAATAAACACATAAAAATTTCACTGCTCCCCTTCCACTGCATCTGTAGAACCTCTGCAATGCTCCTGGGCCAGGAAAAACAAAACTGGACCTGACTACAGTGGGCCTTCATGCTCGGGAATTTTCAAATGTTTCTCTAAGAATGAGCTGTTTGAAGGAACTGCATTAGCATAGGGCAAGATATTTCTTCATGACAATGCTTCCCCAGATTCCTGCTTTTTTCTCAAATCAACTTTATCTTTCCAGTTATGTTCTTGTGTGACAATCACTTTTCCCTCTCACTTTTTCTGCTCTCTCCTTCATCTTCTCTTTGAAACTGCTGCTCCAAGAACTTGGTGACTCCAAAGGTCCAGAAATTCCTTGCAGCTGCCATTTATCTAGTTCCTTACCTCACTAACCTCACAGTGCCAGAGACACTTGCCTCTAAGAAAATACATTCCAGGGAGTATCACAGAGCCAAAAGAACTACTGTGCCTTCCCAGGGAACTGAGTGTTTTGGATTGGGCTGGGCCATTGAAGAGAATACAGGTGCAGCAACAGCAAAAAAACCCGCTAATCCCTTATGTTTTCATCACAGTATTTTACTTGCTGCCATCTTATTATGCCATCTGTTAAAAAACAAAATTGCAATTAAAAAAAAGGAGTTTCCTTTTCCCCAAAATCTTAAAAAACCAGTTTAAGACATGAAACAGAACTAGCTCTGACTCACTGGGGATTTAGAGAGCTTCCACCCCAGTATCTCTCAAGGTGTTCACATCTACAACAGCAACCACACCTGGGATTACATGTCAAACCCACAGTGACACACCTGGGCTGTACTGTCACACCTCTTGCACATTTCTTTTCTGAGATATCACCTTTGTTGGCTGGGACACCTATCAGTGACTGGTACAAGAACATGATTCTGTGATGATCTGAGTCACAGGGAATTCAGCTCTTGAAACTAAAGCTGTATGTTCAAGGTATCACGTTTTATTACATTTTATGCTAAAAATCCAATACCACACATTGTGCTTGCATAAATACACGGGTAGTCTGCTATCAACCAAGAATGAACAGCTCTGAAAGGTAACATCAAGAACAGTGAGGAACTATCATGTCCCAAATTGACATAAAGGATGGTGGGAAATGTGTGCAGGGCTAAGTACACACAGTTTAAGAACATGTCATTGGGGATGGAGACAGGAGCAGGGTCATCAGGATTGTCAAACGGAGGAGATGCTGCCTTTGCAGAACGGATCACTACTCTGAGAGATCTCAGGCTCTTCATCTGAACATACAAGCATTTTCCTCTTTTTCTCACTATCTTGTTGATATGAATCAAGTTCAATCAATCCAGTCCAGAGTGAGTATGAACACGGTTACCAATGGAAAAAAAAAAACCCTCAGCAAGAGGCAGCAGAGCTTTATCTGGAGCGGTGTCAATCTCACAGCTGAAGTGCCTCAGATGTTTTCTAACCATGGGATGCTTCACCTGTGAGGGTGATGATGGGCCAGCAGAAGGTTACTGTGCTACTTCCTAGATTTACAAGATTAGCACTCCAAAACAGCATTAGTTGCAAGGAGTTTTCCACGTGGGATAGTTAATCTGCCATAAATGCATGTTAGAATAGGGCTGCTCATTTGTTTTCACCTGACCTGTAATTAATGTATCCAGGGCATCTTTATTTAGGAACACAAGTGTCCAAATAAAATATTCCTGACCTATGGAAGCTCAAAAGTAAAACTAAACTATTTTACTGTAACAAATTAACATCAGCATTTCTGTAGCTTAAAGCTTTAGAATACATGTAGGATACCAAAATGACAATGGAGATGTCCATAAGCTTCATTTTACCTCAAAGGTAAACCATATGACACAACATGGCTTTTCTTGTCAAGTTCTATATTGATTTTAGGGGCTACCTGCAACAACACCGAACTCCAAGGAATATGGTACATCTTCCCACTTTTTCCATTTAGTTGGGCAGTACTGTCAATACTACCAGGGCCACAAAACCAGAAACTAGGATGATGATCTAAGCAATACTGTATTACAATAAAAACAAGCCAACATTTAATACAGATAGATGCATTTCAAGAACTGCAAAAACTGCAAAGTTATGCAGGACAGATTAAGTTTATTAAAACTATACAAAACTTTACTTGTAATAATGCTTAGATTTATAACATACTAGCCTCACACTAAATGCCAGTAATCTTGTATACTCCTGTTCTGAATAACAAATATGTAATCACAGGCAGTCTTTTTAACCTGCATTTTAATTACAAACAGAGATTAAAGCAGAATACACACACACACATACTTGAATGTAAATATCTATTATGACAATGACACAGACTTCATTTCCAGAAACACTTAAAAAACAAATGGGTGGAAAGCAAGAAATAAGGCCTGTGAATCATACAGGTTATTACAACCAAAATCTACTTCCAGCTCCTCCAGGTTCAGAGGATCTCAAAGGCAACTTTCTTAATATTGAGAGTAAAAAAACCCCTTAACTTAGGGAGGAAGCACAGGCAGCTCAGCACAGCAGTGGCTCAGGAATTCAAAGGCCTGCTTTCACGAGGCTACACCAGCACACTGCTCCAGTGCAAACTGTAAACTACCTTAGCTTTATCTCACAGTCCTACTGAGTAGTGCTCTGCATATGTTTTTGTAAATTAATTACCTGAACACAGTGTTCACACTTAACTAAGTCTGTAAAATTAGGAAAAGATTCAGCAGAGATCTAGGAGATAAATAAGACATGCCTTATTGTTAGAAAGTTAAGACACTCCAATCTTGCTCTTCCCAAAGAAGGTCAAGATCTGCATTGATCAAAAGTATCTGCAAAGGAAGATAATTCAGATGGGTAAATAGCTCTGCAGTCTTTTTTTTTTTTT
>VYZR01122668.1:6606-28293 GCA_013400675.1 Oxylabes madagascariensis
ATTGTGATGTATACAACACCCGAGCCAAATGCCACGAAAGCTCCTATGTCATGGACACTGGGAACAGCCAGCTCCTGGAAAGAGAATCAGCGCAATGGTTAGCTGCTATTACCTGAAGAAACTAGCAGGTAGTGTACATGAATGTAAATTTTCTGTATGACATATTGATTAGAGGAATTAGACTGAATACTAAGGAAATAATTTCTAATTCCAGCTTTGCTTTGGTCTCCTGACTTGAAACATCACCTGACCTTGAGCAAATCTCACATCCTCTTCATATGTCAGTTATTCTATTGGCAAATGGGGATNCTTTCTTTTATAATATCTCTACCTCTCTGCAACAGGAAGGACTTTATGGACTGACAATGAGGCACAACAGAAATTAGATAAGAACCAGTGTTATAACTGTGAAGGAATCCCTTTGGAAACATAAGGATCAAAGTTTCTGCTTCTCTGACTCTCACAAATTATTTTGCATTCCTGATTTGTCTTTTCCCTATTGAAGCTGAGTTTGTTTTCTATTTCAGTCAGGCATCATCCAACAATTTTTTTGTGTGTGTGACATATAAATCTTATGAATAAGAACAGAGATATTTTAAAGTAAAGTATGATTAGAATAGACTGCAGTACTTGTAGTGTTTGCAATCCACACATACTGCCTGGATGCAAAGCTAAAAAGGGGAAGTTATCATCCTAAGGCAGAGGGTTTTTTTGTCTGAAATTTTTTTACATTTCCATTACATGTAAAACTGTACTGGCTGTTGAAGCCCCAACAATCTTTATTTTCAATTTCTCTGTATGTCTTCATGTCACTATATGAGCACAATAGTATTTAACAAAATGTTCCAAGGTAGACCATCCTTTAAAAGAAATAATGCAGCAGTTTCCACAGATTTTAAGGTAATATCTCAAACTGCCTGCCAATTAAATTTAATTTGATTCTAGGATGAAGATTTCAGTGCAATTGTCCTAGTACTTTTGTCAGAATCTACCTCGTTATACACTTCCTCACAAGAAAAGGTGAAATGAATAATCTGTTTCAGTATTTTTTCTCCCTATTGAATTTTCTTTCAGACACTGAGGGGTGGACTTTGATTTGTAATGAGATGTCAAATCCTTTCTGGCAAAGTAAGCAGTAGTTTTACCTGTCTCTATCAAAAGATACAACGTTATGCCATCTCCTACAGACTCAAAAGTTTAACAGGCTGATATTGTGCTCAATGTTCTAACCTTTCAGATAAGATTATTTTGTAGAAAATGCTGCTAGTGAGTATGCCATCATTTAGCCAAAAATGCAGATGCTTTTCTTAGTCTGACTTATTCTGCCCTACCTGGTTATAAGCAAACTAAACTTGGAATTGCAAAGTTTTTTACATTCAAATTTTCACAGAAAAAATTTCCAGCAAAAAAGCCCATATAGTTCAGACCTGTTACAAGACAAGCACACAGAAAACTCCTTAATGGCATAACTGCACAAGGAAAAATTCTCGTGTATAGGGAGAAAACAAATCTGCTGCTGTAAAACTACTGAAAAAAGGCAAGAGCAAGAAGGGCATTCTTACTCCATTTTCCAAGGATCCACATGGGGATAATGTTAATCACTGTTATCTAGTTGAAACTTCTAATGGTAAAACAATCTTATTTTATTTTCACTTTGTTATGAAATTTACGGTCATACCTGAAAAGTTGCAACTATGCCCATTCCAGTGCAGCCCATCAATCCCATACATAATGTAAACATATTGCATGAAGACCTAACAAAGTGTGATGATTCATTTTGCTTCTCTATTAATAAATATCTGATGTACATTGTAATTGCAGCTGAAAAAACAACAAAAAAGTGTTTTGTTCAATGATTACATATTAATAACATTTTAACACCTTTTCCTGTAACACATGACATGCAGAATAAAATTATAAACATAATACAATAAAAAATACTATCTTTAACTCTACTGGAATGAAGACTTTAATTCAGATGAACTTTCAGATAGAACTTCAACATTATCTTTGTCTTAAAATTGCACATTATTGCTGTCTAGAACCAACTGCACATCAGTTCAAGAAAAGCACTAATTTAAATCCCATTTCCCTGGGTGTTTTGGGCACAGAGGCACTGCCATTCCACATTAGGAGCAGATGTTACAGGGAGATAAGAACCATAAGATGGAGGTGGGAGGCTTTATTCTGCTCTGAGATGCAGTCTTGTACCTGAACTATATCTCCTTATAATAGATGGTCTGAAGAATTAATTCCTTTTTGCAGAGTCACTGCATGCCTGGCCCTAATATGCAGTTCACTCCTGGAAAACACCTGTACTGAATTAGGAAATCATGGTTCTTCGTGATATAATAAGCTGTAGACTGAATTCCACAGTTCCATAACACAGAACATAGTTTCAGCCTATCTACAGCTGGAAAAATAAATTGGGTAACTTTGCCCAGGCACTACGAGGTTACATGAAACACTCCAAGATAGTGTGACTGAATGAGGCTCTTATAAAAGACAAAATATGTGATTTTTACTTTGCCTTAAGGCCACCATAGGTACACGTATATAGAGGTACACAGCTCTTGATCCTCCATCTCTAAAAGACAATAGAAAATGCCAAACTTCCTGATTCACATCAGTCATTTTGTAGAGAAGTAGGCACATTGCAGAGAAAACCAGGTGTTGCTTCAACACTGTTCTTCCCTTTGGTGCAGCATCTTAGAACCTAAACTTCCCCTACATCAGAGTTTTCACAGAGTAATTATGCCATCTTTGTTCCACTTTTATTTCCACTGTGTTGGCTACTTTGCTCTGATGAGGTGCTCTGAAGAGACACAAGTGCCTCTAAGCCTGCACTAATTGCTCCTAAGGACCCAACTCTCCAGGTATTACTTACATCTACCTGATACTGCCATTTGACTGTGGAGAAGTTCTTCTGCAGAATACTGAATATTTTTCTGTAATTAAAGCAGAGAGCTTTCACTAATTCTCATGTCTTCATTCTGGTCAACCCAAACACCTTATACATACCTAGAAGTGCTGAAATATTAATCATAAAACCAAAGACACCGCTCTCTGGAGGTTTAGTTCCAGTATCGCTAAAGCAGGAAGAGAGAGAAATTAAAAGTTAATTGAGACCTGTGAAACATAAATGAGACAATTGAAATCCCAAGAAAAATATAACTTGTGTGAACTGCTGCTGTGGATGTAAGGCAATTCATCTTCTGCTGCACACAGCCTCAATTTGTAGTAGAGAATCCGTCTTTTCAAAAAGAAAGCATATTTTGAAAGCATACTCTTTGAGCTGTATTTCTTCTTTTTCTGTATGCAATATGCAAAGATGTGACAGATCTGTACTTTGGTCATGAATGACATAATTACATGAATGACATTTTAGAATTAATATTTCTTTTATCTGCTGAATTAACACTCTGATAGAGTAAAAATATATTTAACGGCAGTCACTATCTTAAGATGTGAGACAATTTGGTTTAATTTCCTTAAAAGGACTTTACCCTATGACAGAAATTGTGTTCCAATGTCCAGGAAAGTTCCTAGCAATTGTTTAATTTACTAATGTAGATACAGATTAAGAGTACTCTATCTCCAAGGTGTTGTAAGTCTCTTCCAATGAAACAATTCATCCTTATAGGGTAAAATTAGAAGTTCACTGGGAGATAGAGAGGGAGCATGAATGTGAGAATGTCTACAGAATTTATATACATATCTACACGCATGTCTATATCTATGAAAAACATAACGTAGACAAAATATTTGTTTTGTAGAAAATGGAACACCTTCACCATAGAATCCTTTCCCCCTTTTCCCTACATATGTGCAAACACCCACCCCAGAGAATGCCCTTTCCTCACAGAATGAACATACTCCAGGGAGTATGTGGGCTCAAGCCCCCTCAAGCAGAACTCTTCTGTGGAAGGTGAGTGCTCTGTTGAAAGAACAGTGCTATGATCTTGCCGCCTCTTTGTACTATTTTTTCTTCTCTGATATCTATTTTTCTTGTTTAACATACAACCAGTTGATACCTATTTGATCAGGTTCTGTTGGTCAAGCCAATGGAAAACATCTTGTTCTTCAATCTTTACATAACTTGAGTGTGAGCTAAGTTTTCAGTTACTGAGCAGTACCAAGAGGCAGGATAGTGTGTTTGAACACAGGCATCCAAAACTCTACTGTCAGATATGTGAACACATAAGGGTTTTAGCTAATGCCAGTTTAGTGGACACTGAGAAAAGATTCTGAGAACGAATCCTTCTCCTAGAGTGGGACGGTCAACATGCTGGAGGGCAGGAAGGCTCTGCAGAGGGATCTGGACAGGCTGGATTGATGGGCCAAGATGAGTGGCAGGAGGTTCAGCAAGACCAAGGGCTGGGTCCTATACTTTGGCCACAACAACCCGAGGTAGCACTGCAGGCTGGGGAGCAGTGGCTGGAAAGCTGCCCAGCAGAAAAGAACCTGGGGGTGCTGGTTGACAGCAGCTGAACATGAGCCAGTGTGGGCTCAGGTGGCCAAGAAGGCCAACGGCATCCTGGCTTGTATCAGCAAAAGTGTGGCCAGCAGGAGCAGGGCAGTGATTGTTCCCCTGTTGTTGGCTCTGGTGAGGCCACACCTCGAGTGCTGTTGTGAGTTTGGGCCCCTCACTGCAAGGAAGATACTGAGGGGCTGGAGCATGTCCAGAGTAGGGCAGCAGAGCTGGTGAAGGGTCTGGAGCACAGGTCTGATGAGGAGCAGCTAAGAGAGCTGCGGGTGTCTAGCCTGGAGAAGAGGAGGCTCAGGAGTGACCTTATGACTCTCTACAAACACCTGAAAGGAGGCTGTAGGCAGGTGGGGGTTGGCCTCTTTGGTAACAAGCAACAGGACAAGAGGAAATGGCCTCAAGTTGTGCCAGGGGAGATTTAAATTGGATGTTAGGAAAAATTTCCCCACAGAAAGGGTGTTTAGGCATTGGAATGGACTGCCCAGTCCGGTGGTGGAATCACCATCCCTGGAAATGCTAAAGGAAAGCCTGGACTTAGGGCCATGATCTGGTTAACATGGGGGAGTTCAGTCATAGGTTGGACTCAGAAACCTCAGAGGTCTTTTCCAACCTATGTTGATTCTGTGGTTCTGTGTATAAGGGGACAAGTAGGTACTAGCTAGGGATATTTTTTAATGTCATTCAAGAAGATGAATACTCTTCATTCCAACAGTGAGGCTGGATTAGGTTTCAGTGCTCAGATTCTGAAGCTACCACTGAGTACAGCCAAAATGACCTCAGCATGAATGCTCTTCACATGCAAAAGAGGAAGCACTCTCTACTCAAGCAATCACTCTCAAGGATTTTGACAATTTTAGGTCCAGGACAGAAGAGTATGACCATCTCAAATGACTTGATTATTTTAGAAATTCATGTTTGCTCTCCAACCCCTTCCATGTTATAGAAGGATTTGTTTAACATAAGTTGCTAATATGATTTAGCAGCAACAGGAGGAAGCTTAGGATAAAGGTAGGATCTTTTTCCATGAAAAGCTGATGAAAAAAAATTGAGAAAATTAATATATTTCTTTTTACCAGATTGGTTCCAAATTCTCAGACAACAAAATTTGGACCAGGCTTTTAGACAAGTTTTTACAAATTGTCAGGCATTAGGAACCTGAATTTTCTTGTTGTAATGCTTCCAGAAGACTTGTTCCAGCTTGTAGTCTGTATTAATCTTGTTTCTCTTTGACAGTGAAATTGATGAAAACAGTAAACCAAGTCTTTTTGTTTGTTTATTTGTTTGTTTGACACTCCTGAGAAATCATCCTAATTCATGTTTCATTTAGCCCATTTTTTAACCTTGAACTTAATCTTTTCCTTTTGTTTCTGGAGTGCTTTCATTAACACGACAAAGGAGTCCATTTAAAACACGGGCCACTTGTGACAATCTTCAAGGACTTTTTCAAATCAGGAACCACTCTGTGGTAAGTGCAGGACTGCAATCACTTCAAAGCTTTTGAAAGGCTTTAGGTGAGAAGAGAATGGAATTGGCACACACATAGAAAGCCATTTGAAGTTCTTGGAACGCATCGTAAGAGCAATCCAAATAACCTGAAATTTGCACGGAACTCCATTTTTTAACAAAATATTTTCTCAAGCTTAAGGATTATAGGTGATTTTTACTGTTGTGGATTTTTAAACTCAACAATCTTAGATTATGCTATAAAGAAAGTTCATATCAGGAATATCATATCACAATCTATTTACAAAGTACTGCACTGGACTTTGAAGGACACAATCTTCTTAATGCTATATTTTCCATTAAAAAATCCCAGAAGTTAAATGAAGACTTGGGTTCATCTTCATTTTTCTTCAAGTCTGCTCCTTTTGAAAAAAAGATCAGCCAAAAAAAAAAAAAGTATTGGTGACAGCCCTTTTTATAAAAGAGAAAAAAGGAAATGGCATATTTGAAACAAAAATGTGCTCATTTATTTGAGCTGGTATATAGGTGAGCTCAATCACCAGGGAAAAGATGAGGAACCCTGTATGAAAATGACAGCATTTGTGTCACCATCTCATGCAGTAGAATTTTAAAAACAAGCAGTCTTCTGAAGAGTGGAAAGACAAGAAGGTGAAGGAGACAAGGAATAAACATTTTAGGGCCAAGCGACTCATCATCACTGAATTTTCTTCATAAAATTCATCATAAAATATTTCTCTTCAAACTGAAGTCACAAATTTTTAAAATAGGAAGATTCTATTCTACCTACAGGGATTCTGATTTCTCCAGAGGTACCAACTGGTAGCAAATACCTTCAGGAAAATTTCCTTTACTCTCTCACTGAGAATTCAAATGAGCAAACAGCCATTCCAGCACATCCAAATTGGTTTGGATTTTGAGCAGTGTGAGTAACAGGACTAATTTGGGCACAACCTCGTCATCTTTTAGGACTCAGCTGCTAGAAAACACAAAATCATATTCATTTTATCTACCAAGAAATATATTTATATGTTTTACTTGATGAGACATTAGCACAGCCTCAATGACAAATTTAGGTGTGGTCTCTCACTGTGACAGCTGCTACATAGTAAGCAAATAAAATTAATGTTACTTCAAAACATACACAGAGTACTTGGGGAATGTATATAAGAATTACAGAAATGTTGAACTAAAGTTTGTCAGTATTCTTCTCCTTTGTGTGACTGGAATTTCCCCATATGAGCTCTGTTTAATTCTTATAGTTAATTTTAAGATATTGCACAACTGAAATGTTGCAACATTCTTCCTCTTTTTTAACACTCTTAGTTTTACTAAATCACATTCTCAATCACATGATTCACATTCTTAGGTTAAAGCAATGACCTGCAAATTAAGAATATGAATATGGTATGACTATTGTTCTGAGTACTTAGAAGAAAACCTTGTATTATTCCCAAGTGCATCCTCTATGAAGTTCTTATGCTTAGACTATGTGCCTTAGAATTGTTGCAGGTGCTTCACCAATAGTCAATTTATAGCCTTAGTCCAAATGTGGTATTAAAAGGATGTAACTTAAACAAGACATCTGAAAAGCTTTACTAGTAAATGTAGAGGGACTGAAATATGAGTGGGAATCACTAGTGCAGCATCTTATGTCTTTGTCTTGTTTAGGTTTTTTAGGGCATATGGACTTTTATTGTGATTCCATAGCTAAAGGATAAGAACAATGTTTTCTTGTTCTTAATATCTTATTAAGTTGATATAACTATGGCAGCCGTGATACATTTGAGTTGTGCAGTTGTGACTTAAAGGTTTAGTCCATCCCTTTTAGAAAGAATGACATAATTTAGATACCTGGGCTGTCAAAATCTTAACTGCAAACAAAACTATACATAAAAAAGCACATCCCACTCTCTCAAATATTTCATTCTATGACATGACCTCAACATAAGCATAATTTGTCAGATTTCTTACTACAGGACCTCAAAATATTTCTGAACAGAAACCACGTACAGTTATATCAAATGGTTTATTTTTCTTAGTTAATAATGGATAAATTGCACTGATAGCAAGCACTTTTGTGTTAGTAAAGTTTTGCATGTAATCAAGGATGAGCAGTAGGGTATTTGTTCAAGTACAAGAACAAGGCTTTCCAAGAGCTTTCCAGATTTCTGCAGAGAGTCTTAAAAACTTTGCTAATAAGCATGAAGCCCAAGTTTCTCTGGCTCAGTTTGAATGAAGCTCAGCTATCTTGTGGGTTGTGGTGTCATTTGCTCTTGCCTATGATGACAAGCCCTAATTTTTAATCAAATTTTCTTGTATGTGCCAATCAGGTTAGCTGTCTTCTGAAATTAAGTATGTCCAAAAAGTCCTTCAAGGAATTAGGTCTGGATGTTACTTGAAAGATATATTTTAAAACTTTGTTAAGATCTTCTGTGTATCAGAGACACTCTTGGATTTCTGGCTAACCTTCAATCTATTGAGAGATAAATACTAACGTTTTCATAGTTTAGATTTAAATGTTAACATGAGCCATGCATAAAGAATGATCTACACAGAATTGCACTTAAATGAAAAAGGTTATAGAAAAGAGGTGCCAGGGATCTCTTGGGAAGTCTTTTAAACCCATAGGTCCTACAGTGAAATATAAAAAATGCATGTTCGTGGGGACGTGTGTACTGCAAAAGCCATCACAGGGCTTTGGGTCCAGTCATCGTCTGGTGCCCTTTGGCCTAGTTCTGGAGTTATACAAACAAAATTACACTTCCACCGAGTAATCGTAAGGTTTTTCTAGGATCAGGCCTGCGTTGGCTGCAGCAGAAAGCTTTCATGTCCTTTCGATGGTGTGTCTCCAGCGTCTGCGACCGGTGGCTCTCAGAGGTGCGAGAGGTGCGATGGGTGCCGGGAGCGCCCAGCGTGCGCCCCGCCGCCACTGCCTCTCCTCCCCCGGGGACCCCACACTCCCTCCGGGAGCCCCTCAGGACACAGCCCATGCTCACACACACGCAGGCCCCGCACCTCAGCCGCTCCCCCGCGCCTCCGCCTCACCTGATGTAGGGGACCAGGGGCTCGACGTGCCCCGCCAGCACGGCGATCACATAGGAGACGATGAAGGCGGCCGAGGACCAGCTGACGAGCAAAGCGGGCACGAAAGCCACGCCGGCCACGCAGCACTGCATGGCCGGCAGCTGCCCTGCCCGGGGCATCGGCAGCTGGGCGGCAGCGCCCTGGAGTCACGGCCCGGGAGCGGGGACTCGCGGGGCGCATCCGCGCTCCCTCCTGCGTCTGTCCCCGCCGGCAGCCCCGGGGATGCCCCGCCGAGCGCTGGCTTCCCTTCACTTTCGGTTCTCCGCTGCGCTCCCCGCCCCCGACGGCGGCGGAGAGCCAGGGACAGCAGTGGGCCCCTTCGCCTTTCACCGCTGCCGGCACCTGAAGCGCTTCGGAGAGTTTGTGACTGCACAGTCTGCCCACAGCCCGTGTCCCTGTCGCTGCCGGCTCTTCGGGCCGCACACGCCCCGTCGGGGCAGGGAGGCGGGCGGCGAGATGCTGCCGGGGAGTGCTAGCCGGGGTCTACGGGTCGTGCCTGCGGCTTGTGCCTTCGCAGTTGTCTTTAAAAGGGCTAAAAACGGGGTCCGGTGTGAGCGTGCAGGGGCTCTTTGCAACTCGCCGGCCGGGGAGCGGCCGTGGGGACACGGCAAGCGGGTCAGAAACTGTGCAGGTCCCATTACGGAGTCCCGCACACACCTCGCCCGCCTTGGACTTTGGTTTCAAACACATAGTGTAGCCTTGATTTGCAAATCTTCCCAGAGATTCACTTTTCCACATGCTTAGAGGGAAACTGCAGTTTAATTCAAAATCATGCCATGTTCAGCATTTTCGCTTTGGTTTAACCTGAAGCCATGGACAACATCTGTCAAGAGTGTTCCTTTTTCCCTTGATTGTTTGTAGATACCAGCCTTCCAAACCAACATCTAAACCCAAGGTCACCATTCTGCTAGAAAGACGTGTGTGCACACTGCCTCTCTCCCTGAGAATGTATTGAGGGTCTTGCCTTCGGTGCACATTCTCTGTGGTGGATGCACACGAGGTGAGTACTTGGCACGCCTGTGAAGGCATTAGAAAGGGAGATAGAAATGAAATAAAAGGACTAGGGACAGTATATCTTAATGCAAGTACAAAACAGTAATAAAAAAAAATATTTTAGACTAAGACTGGAGGTAGTCTACAACCTTCTTCTTGGCGGTAGCAAGTTGCTCATGTTCTTAACACATAAATTGAGTGTAATAGTTCACACCATGCCACAAATTCATAGTTCACATTTCCACAGCTAATCTGCCTTCTAGTAATTTTGAGTGACAAAAATTTCTGACTGGAAGAACAGGTTTATTTCTCTTTATGTTAAAGGTGCAAAAATAATGAAAGGGAGCTAATATTTGAGCTGTCTTAATATGCTGGTTTAAAAAATTTCTGTTTAATTATGCCTCAATATCAGGTATCTTGAGTTTTTTCCTCTTGAAACAGAAAATTAAAGAAATACTATACAGGAACTAAATCTGGTCTCTTTGGTAAATAAATGAATGGCAGAAACATACTGATGGTAATTATATTTATAGCAGTAGAATTTTAATTTTTTTCGTGTATCAGTAATTTAATATTCTGGTTTGGTCCCTTGCAAAAAGAGGATGGAATTCACTTTATTTTACTGCATCACCATTTAAGTGACATTGTTGGAAAAATGTTGCCTCCAGAGTTCTGCAAGTTCCTTGTAATACCTTTAGTTTTGTAAGTAGTAAATAAATTACTCTTAAGTGTGAGTTGAGTATTTAAATAATTCACATGACTTTCTGAAGTGCCTGAACACTATTTGGAGTGAGAGAAAAGGTCATGTTTGGCTCAAGCAGGTGGCAACTGACTGTTCGGTGACTAGCAAAGGCTCTTGTTGCTATGTAAACATTTATCACAGCTCACCTGGTGTTTCATTTTCTTTATAATTTTATTGTAGAAGGGAGTCAGCAACAACATATATTTTGAGCAGTGATCTTTAATCAGTTTTTATCAAAAGCATGTTCTTTAAAGATCATTAGAAGCTGCACAGAGTAACAAATACAGGTTACTCACAAACTTGAGAGAAATCATTTCATTTACTGGACTTGAGAACACTCTTTCAAAGAAGGTCTATGTATTTTAATTTATTTTGCCTTCAGTAAATCATATTAATACCCTAGCAGTATAAAAATAGAAAATAACCATGGATTTTAATATAGCTCCATGGGATTTTTGTAGATGAAAAATTAGATATGAGTTGACAGCGTGCACTTGCAGTCCAGAAAACCAGGTGTATCCTGGTCTGTATGAAAGCATGGGAAATGTGACCAGAAGGTTGAGGGAGGTGATCCTGCCCCCCTACTCTGCTCTGGTGAGACTCCACCTGGAACACTGCATCCAGCTCTGAGATCTCTTGCACAGGAAACACATGGACCTGTTACAGTGGGTCCAGAGGAAGGCCACAGAAATCATCAGAGGGAATCATCATCTTTGTTGAAGATAGGCCAAGAGAACTGAGGTTGTTCAATCTGAGGAGAAAGACTCCAGGGACAACACATTGCATCATTGTTTAAATGGGGTGTAAAAGAAGGACAGCTAGACTTTTTACCAAGATTTGTAGTGACAGCACAAGGGGAAATGGCTTTAAAGAGAAAAAGGGTAGTTTTAGATTACATATTAGGAAAGAATTCTCTATTCTGAGGGTGATGAGACACCCTCAGATGCAGAAGGTGTCTCTGCCCATGAGAGTGGGGTTGAAACTAGGACATCTTTATGGTCCTTGCTGAACCAAACCCTTCTATGATTCTATAATTCTGTGATTTAACAAAATGATCAGACTACTTCAAATTATAATTATTATAAAAATAAATATGTAAACATGTGCAAATAATAACACATCCATGTCAGTGATTTGAAAACATAAGAAGGTAAGGAAACAATAATGGAAGAGCTCTAAAAGAGCCTGTGTTGCTGGTTCTTGTATCCCCTCTTTTCTCCTGTTTCACTCAAAATCTGGTTTCCATAGATTTTATATTTATTATATATGAGTATTCTTTATCACATGTGTATTTTACAAACTCATTTGTTATGAAATTACCTGTAACATGAAAGACCCAGTTAGAAGAATCCTTCTCCCCAAACATACTGGTTTTTAATATGTCTGCATGGTTGTTACATCGAACCTGTACAGAATAGTTGCAGTAGCATTTACTTCCCTGACTTGGTAAAGAACCTGCTGGAAGATGGAAGGATGGAAGAACAAGCGAGACAAGAAAATGATAAACAGTAAAAGTTTGGAACAAGATCAAGAGAGATGTAGTTCAGCTACTTCTCAAGATCTGTTGCTACACACAAGCACTACGAAAAAAGGCAGCCTTAATCTGTGAATTTAATGCCTAAATTCTTTTATTAACAACTGGTTAATAACTGGTTTATTAACACAGGTTGTGCCAGAAATACATTTACAGAAGGAATCAAATACACTACCTGTAACTTCTTCAGATTACTGTATGAAGAGTTCAAGATGGTTTGTGGTATCTCTTCCCTTCCTCTTTGGTGGTGCGCCAGTATCTGTAACCTTCTCTCAGTAACAAAAGCATGTGTAAATTATTCTCACTTCTGACACAAAGTTTGGAATAGCAATAGTAACAACCCACAACATCTGTGAAGTCTTACACTGTGAGGCATTCATGGCATGATGTTAATATTTCTAAAAAGCAATGTGATTTAGTTATAAAGTAGTTCTCAGTTGTTACTGTTTAAGAGATGGTTCATTTTGCTCCATTTGTTTTGGGTCCCCTCTGAAGATATCTAGATTATATCTAAATGTCTAACCAAAATGCAGGTAAAAGATGTCTCAGCTGTCAAAAAGATTGGACAAGTCAAAACCTGACAGGCCCCTTAAGAATGAAGAGAGGTAACTACTGGGTTGAAATTGTTCAATTTCATCTCTCAAAAAAACCCAAACCCAACCAAACCAAACCAAACCAAAAACCCACAAAAAACAAAAACCACAAACAAACGAAAAACCCAACAACAAAACCCCCCCCACCAAAACCAAAACCAAAACCAAACAAAAACAAAAAAAACCCAAGCAAGCAACCAACCAACTAACAAACCCACAACCCCCCCCAACCAAAAACAAACAAACAAACAAACAAACAAACACCAAATCAAACAAACCAAACAAGAAACAATGAACAGCAGCTTCCTCTGGTGCAGGACAGATTAATATCTTGCAATAATGATGAGGTGTGAAAAGGTTTATTCTGGAATTTCTAGAGAAGATTAGCTCTCAAAACGTATTTTTTTACTACTCCACTCTGTATTTGCAATTACTTCTTGGGTGATGTTTTTCCAAATAAAATGTTTATTGGGAGAAATCTTTGTTTCCAGAATGCATGACCTGTAGACTGAAAAGGGCTATAAAGAGCAAGAGAGAGACTGTTTAGCTGTAGATGAACCACTCCCCAGTGACTTTGTTGTCCTTTATTCTAAATGAGGTAGTGAACATGCTGAAGCAGTTAGTGGGAGAATTTGGCTCTGGCATTTTGATAATTTTGGCAGCACATTTTTGTAGAAGCACATTTTTAGTGAAAAGGAAATCGTTCAAAATGAAATGGGAGCTTTTTGTGCGGCCTTGTCATCTGAAAGAAATACCTTTGCAGTTTTCTTAGTGGTACACAGTAGCTGGCAGTGAGTTGCTTGCTGAAGATTAGGAGAAAGTAATGAAATTCATGACCTGAGTCAAATTAGAATGCAAAGGGATTAAAAGAAACAGACTTTCAACAGAGAGAATTTGACCAATCCTAGGAAAAGCTATCAAAAATATCTTTCTTCTCAACAGCAGAAGTGGATAATGATGTGGCTACATCCAACACAAAACCTCCTAGAAATGAGGAGTACTCACTGCTGAAAAATCAGATTCTATTTCCATATGTTAATCTAGATTTCCCAGCACAATTTATGGGTGTTGGTTTGTCTACCTTTACCACATCATATTGTTAAATATAGGGCAGTCAATAGCTTCTTCCTGTGTGTACCATGCTTTGCACGTTGCTGGCTGAATTACTGTTTGCTTCTTTCATGAGCTGCCTTTTCCTGTGTCTGGCCACAGCTGACACCAAGGTTTAACAGGGCCAGAGAGAGTATTATTGTGAAATCTGTTTATGTTGAAACTGCTTGATTCCAACTGACATATACGTAACAAACAGACGTATCTAGTAAAATGTAGTTATACAAAACCTAAATATTGTGTCCAATTTTGTCTTTTCAGTTTTAACAAACTGTTCTTTCCATCCTTTCTTGGCCTTTGTCCATGTCCTTCATAGTTCTTCTATATCAAAGGTTCGTGCTGCATAGTACATCTCTTATGACCACAAATAACATGGAAAAAAGGCAGAAGGATTGTTCTTGTTCAATAAAAATGCAGTGAAGTCAGTATCATGAGGCTCAGCTAACCTGTGGAGCATCACTGTTTATTTGTTTGAGAAACTTTGGATTGAGGAACAGCTGGTGCAGGTTGGGAGTCCCAGAGGAGAGATCATGAATTTTACCTGTGTCTTGTCTGTACCAGCACCTTCACACTCATGAGCAGCAGATAATGGCTGGACTCGATGGTCTTAGAGGTATTTTCCAGCTCAAATGATTCATTGTCTCTATGTTCTGAAATAAAATATACACAAAGAACAGCAAATATGGCTTTCCAAAAAGGTATTGTAGGAATTATTCCCACTTTACTCTCTATGTAGTCTCTTAAGCATTTTTAAACATAAAAGTATATTTTCAACCATCAAAGGAAATTGTTAATCCTAAAGAGGTCCTTTAACTATTCAATCCTTCTATCTCATACTGTGATCCATACCAAATGATGGAGAGCTAACTAACCAAAATTAGATGCTCTACTAATGTTCTGAGTCTCAATCTCACTACTGTGATGTAAAAGGTATATGTTATTTGATTCAGCCACAAAATCCTACTGACCACTGTAAATCACTAAAAGCACCTCCATTATTTTCTGCTGTGTGCTGCTGAGTGGATTTAAAAGACTACCCTGCCAATTTCAACCATCAAATCCATACAGTCTGTTCTCTGTGCCATTGCAACCTGGCAGGATTAACAAAAGAAACACAAATTCCATCACTATGATGTAACAATACCATCAGTGTACTAAAGGCTCTGTGTTTCTAGTGTTAAAAGAAAAAATAATACCTTTTTACCTTTTAAAATAATCAAACATATCATAGAACCAGACTACTGTGAGAAATTCTATTCTACCCTATTCTATTCTACTCTAGTTAAAATGATAGTTAAATATCAAGGATAATGAACTCTTAACTATATATTTTCAAAAAGAATGATGAAATTTAATATTTAGAAAATAAGGTTACATTCATATATTTCCTAAAATACATTAAATATTTTAAATCACGGCTTGAGGAGATTTTCCAGGATATTTCATCCATTTCATCAGGGATTTTGAAAACAGACATACAGATATGATTCAGTTTGAAGACCACTATCTATTTAAATTTTAGTTTACCATTGCTAAGAGCATATATCTTTAAAAAGCAAGGCCTTGCTATATAGAAAACCAAGAACAAAAACCACAACACCCCAACAAAAACTACAAAAGCCCCAAACCAACCAAAACTAAGAGCAAATGCCAGATTCTGCAGAGTTTCAAAAGGATTCTTCTGGCTTTCTGCAAGCATTTATTATTTTAGTTTGAAGTGTGCAGGAAATAACAGATCTTTTAGAGTAAAATGTTGGCAAATATTATGCTTAGAAAATCTGATTTTGCTGCCAGGTGCACATGCTGTCTCAGCTTCATCTAGATGCTCACTTTCAGAGATTTTTCAAATGGCATTGTTCCAGTCCTTTGCTCTCTAGGCACTGCTTTTTCATCTGTTTCTGAGATACTACTGTTTTCTCTTTAGTTATACCTCATTTTTATCAGCCATGCTCTTCAGATTATTTTAAACATTCTTTCCATTATCTGCACAAATAAAAAGGAAGTTGAAAGGATAGGAACTGACTGATATTTCAGAGTTGTTTTTTTTTTTTTTTTTCCCAGTAGAGAAATGGCTATAAAGAGAAAAAAAAAAAAAAAAAAAAAGGGATTCTATATTCTGTGAAGAAAATTTTCAAGTCAAAAGTCATAAATGTTCCTTGCATACCTGTTCAGAGGGTTGGGAGCTGCACATCTGAGGGTTTTCAAAAGTACTGAAACACTGAACACGATTTTAAAGTATCCACTTTTGCAGCAGTACTAAGTGAAAACTCTCACTAGCGGCATATAATTAGAATGCATTTGCTCATGAGTCTAAAATTATTGTAGACTGATTAAGAGATAATCCATTACAAGACACAGCAGCAAGGTCTAACAGTGTCTCTCAGAAACCGATCACTTATATTCAATCTCTATTTTAGAGATAATGTCAGTGGGATTGAGTCTCACCAAAGCCTAAGAGCTCTATAAATGGTGAGTCAAAATGAGATTATGAGTTGAAGGATAGAACACTGCTCAGTCACTGTCTTTTTTTATATCCTGAGTGACTAATGTGATTTAATTATTGCATTTGATGGATAGTGGTACTACCAAATTCACTGTGCCATACCAAGCAATTAATTTCAGAAGCATAGATATTACAGTTTTTTGGGAGGGTGGAGTGGCAGGGAGAGAAGTCCTAGAAGGCCCTATAATCTCTCAGTTCCTTTCTATATAGAGTGCTTATTCAGCTCTTCAAAGTAGTGACAAACTCTCCACAGGCAAGTCGCTACCCCTCTATTCTGAACTTTTACTTGCCTGACTTGAGACCCCTCAGAATGCTCAGAAGATCGGAGCATTCACAAATGAAACCAAAATCCCTAAGAGTGAACTGCTGGGCCTTCAGAGCACTATGAGTTATCTTCTGCATTTTGAAAATTCAGACTTCAAGTGGAACAGGCATCAAACCTGCTGAATTTTGTCTCTACCTTTGTGGTCAGTAATTTTTGCCTCATAGAAGTGCTACAAGTTTAATTCATGTTTATGAAAGAGACCATACAGAGACAAATACAGGAAACCTATGTTGATGCAAATTCTCTTTTCTTTAGAACAAGATTCACAAAATACCCAGTGAATAATAATCTTGGCTAGTAGAAAAGCTTGAGATGTTTGGTTGATTGTTTTTAGTCTTCTGCCTCAACCAAAGATAATTACTCTGTTGCCTCAGATGTTTAGCTCTTACTATTCTCCTTTCCCAGCAAATGAGAATGCAAAAGACCTGGAAAAAGCTACAACTGGACAAATTTACCATGTCCAGTAATAAGTTCTGCCTTCCTCAAGATTTTGAGCATTACAGAATCTCCATTCCTGTTGAAAGAAAGTAAATATTACTTTCCTTTTCAAAGTAGCTTCTACAACCTCTTAGAAAGGTGTAATTGTAGTAAGAAAAACATCAAAAATTCAGTTTTCTAACAGCTAAGAGAGAAAGAATATTGGTGAAGGCAACTTGCAGAAAATCAAGATCAAGATAAAGTGTGTTTATAACTATTTGACTGCTTATTTAGATTACATCATAATCCACAGGAGGCATGCCTTTGTGTTGAGTGCTGCTACGTGCACCTTTGAGCTAATACAAATACAAGAACAGTCAAGTAGATTATCCCAAGAGCCCAATGGTTTACATGGATAACGACTTGGCCCGGCCCTTAAGTACATGTTGGATTATAATGGCAGCACCTAATTTTTACACATCCTGACATCTAGTGGAATTTATTGCTCCTAGCAGAATATTTGGGTCCATTTGCATCTCCAATGACTGTGAGAAATGGAGAAAGTTAAGTTTTGCGTTTTTGGATACAATTATAAAGTTCTCATCTGGAGAATTGCACAAGCAGTGCATTAGATAAAATGTGAAAACAGAATAATTTTGTTAAGCCCTGCTCCTTTCAGACACATGCCAACAAAGACAGCTGCAAAGAGATACAAGGACCCTGATTCGATTTCTGGTTTTGATCATGGAAATAATTTCTAGTGACAGACATAGAATACTCCCAGCAACTTTGATAGATTGTCTCAAAAGGTATTTGAGCCTGCATCTGCTATGTGTACCTTAATAGCTTGCCATTAATTAGCAAGCTGAGGGTGGCCTTGTTTTCATCCATATTCCATGCCTTTCACAGAATCACAGAACCATCAAGGTTGGAAGAGACCTTAAAGATCATCCAGTTCAACCATCAACCCACCATAATCACTCCTAAAATGTGTCCCCAAGTGTCACATCCAGACACCTCTTGAACACTTCCAGAGACGCTGACCCTAACACATCCCTGTGCAACATATTCCAGTACCTGACCAGTCATATAGGGACCTTTTTTTTTCTAATACCTAATCTAAACCTCCCCTGGCACAACTTGAGGCAATTTCTCTCATCCTTTCACTTGAGACATGGCAGAAGAGGTCAACTCCCAATTTACTACAACATCCTTTCAGATGACTGTAGAGAGCAATGAGGTCCTGCTTGAGCCTCCTCTTCTCCAGACCAAACAACCTCATTTATCTGGAATAAATAAAACTTTGATGGACTGAAGATGGGAAGAGCCTATGAGTCCATGGCAAAGTGGAATATAGGGGAACATCTGGAATATTGAGTCCTGTTTCTTGTCACAAGCTGGTTAGGCTGTCTCTCAAGTCTTGATAGGTATTCCTGCTATTCCTATTTGAAATACATTCTAGAACACAGTTTTGTCTCCTTTTTGTGTTTGGTTTTGTTTTGTTTCCTTTGCTTTGGGTTTTCCTCTATTTTGTTTCAACCTGGTGACAGTATTGCATTTAGTTTACGTAAGTTTCTGATCTCCATTTCTGTGATGCAAACAAGTCCTTTTAGTCCATTTGCAAACAAAACCTTTTAGAATATTTTTAGAAAGAAGGATCTAGTTGTTCCTTTGCAAGCACCTATTTCCATTTAAATATATATTCCTTGAATATAATTATTCTACAAGAAAGGACAGATATGGTGCCATCCTGATTTGTTCAGCACCTTTTTATATCTTTGTGTCAAATGGTATGCTTTGTCTGATACTTTATGAAATAATTTAAAGATTATGTGAATTTTATTGGCTTTATCATGTTGATATCATATGGAAGTATTTAATAGTCTGTATAAATGTATCATCTCACACTTTGTACTAATTATTAATCTAGGTCTTGAAGTAATTCACCTTCTCCTGACTGGTTTTCTGCTTTACGTTGGTGATGTATCTCTCAGCTTCATCTTTTCAGCACATACAGTTTCATTTCTACATTTAAATTGGATTATTGACCAGAAAGAGATTTTTTTGACCAAAAATAGTGGTTTTTCTCATAATCTGCATATGTGCTATACCGCAGTTCTCAACGAAAACCTCAGTCTGCTGACTCAGAATACCAGGCCATCACTGGCACTGCTGGCACAGGGCTGTAGGTGGTGGTAAAGAGATGCTGCTAGGCAGTAATAATAGCTGAGTAATAATAGTTTAATAATAATAGCACAATGCTTGAGCAGGAGGGGCAGGTGAGGGAATATGCAAAGATTATATTCCCCTAGGGTAGTACTTCAGGACATGAGTGAGAACATAGGAAGGAGAGAAAAGTTTAGTTAGAGTCTTCTGTGTGCCAAGACTGGAAGGCTGGGTCACGAAGGGCCAAATAAGTAATATCAGGCTGATAATACACCTAAAGGAGAAGAAACACAGCACTATGAAATGGGCTCTGAGGTTCTGCAGGGAACCTCTGGTAAATTTGCCATCCTGTCCCACGGCCCGTTGTCAGAAAAATCCACAAATGCCAGAGGTTTGTTGTGGGGGTGTATTGAATTATTCAAGTTCCTGATGTTGTTCCAGATCTTTTGGGTTCCCCCTTCCTTCCACTTGGTACCCTCCTGCCCTAAACCATGCCCAATGCCCTACGAATCTTACCCCTGACCCTGCCCTTATTCCAGATTCTTCCCTTAGTCCCACCCACTGACTTGTCTGCCTACCCTGGACCGGCCCTTCCCTCCTCCTATGGGACTGTCAATCCTTCCCTAGCCCTTCCCATTCTTCTGGAATGTTCCACATCAATCCCTCAATCTTCGAGGCTCTAGTGGCCAGTTTGAACTGTTCTCTCCCCTTGTACCCTTTCATTGGTTAATGTATTTTGGTCTCCACCTTATTCCCCCCAAGTAATCCCTATTGGTTGAGGACTGGTAACCACCCCCCTGTTCCTCCCCCAGTTAAAACCCCTTGCTTGTCAGTGTTCTCTGGCTTACCTGGGGATGAAGTGTTCTTGAGTAGAGTGTACAAGAGTCCCTCCTTCCTTGTCTGCTGCTGCTCCTCGACGCATCGTACCACCCGGCCTCACAGCAAAGAGCAGCCGTAGCCCCTTGCTCTGCACTGTCACCCGAACCACAGAGGGTTTGGGGGCAGTTGCCTATTTTGGCACGGCTCTCGCAGCCACTGGGCTAGCTGAGAGGGCTCTGAGAAAGACTGTGGGTCGTGTCAGTTTATGTCCAAAAAGGAGACAGAGGAGTCCTGCAACTTCATTCTAATAAAGGGAGAGTCCACTGGGGCACACACCCGCAGGGTTTTCTCTCTCTCGGTTTCAGAGGGTGGCACCTTCCTTTTATCCTGAACTTTCGGCCGCTCGTTGCCCTCTTCCTTTCCCCACTGGCTAAGGTACAGGGAAGGTACAGCCTTCCAGAACCATCTACATATCCCCCCTTGAACCTACTATTTTACCCCAAAGTTCAGAAACTCAGACTTGTGCAGTCTGATACAGGAGCCAAGCTGTCTGGGCTCTGCAACAAACCTGCTGCCAAAGTCAGTAGGGACATTAAGACTCTTTCAAAGACGTCAACATCCATACCTTCACCCACCAAATTGTTTGTAAGGACATGATCTTTCCCCTCACCCTGGAGAAGGACAAAATGCTGTGACACTAAAAAGTAAATAGGAAAAGGGCTCAGTGGCTTGGGAGAGATGCGTGAAAGAACCATGCCCTTTTGGACATTGCCTAAAGCACAGCCAGCTCTAGTCCTCCCACACCACCAATGTGTAAATATACTGGCATAAAGTTCTGGAAAGGGTCAGGCCATTGTTACTTCACAGGAAATATAAGATCACAAGGACGATGTTTGTGACTCCAGAAAGTCACTGCAGGGAGTTTTAAGAAATACTTAGGAGACCTTTTGATGCAGGGATAGACTACAGAGACAGGTGCTACTATGCTGGGCCTCTTGCAGGCCTCTGACACCCCATCATTCTGCTCTGGCCACCAGCGGTGCCTCTGCCTGATCAAGGTTTGACAGCGGCGGTAGCGACAGCGTCCGTCCTATGCAGGTAGCTGAACTTCATGGCAGAATCCAGAGTGTGCTGTCAGTTACTGAACGCTAACTAGTTTCTTCTTATGTTTTTTCCTCAATAGCCGTTCTTGAAGAACTCCATTGAATCCTCTCTAGCCTGCCGATTCCCATTCCACGAGCCCATCCCCACACTTCATTTCTGTGCCGTAGCACCCACGGACTGCTTAAATTAAATCCCAGCACGCAGCTCGGCTGTATCTGTGCGATGTCCGCAAGCCCTCAGCGACGGGAACAGCCAGTTCGCCGCTGCCGGGAGCGCCGGGAGCGCCTTTCCCTCAGCGCGGCCCGCGGGGGGCGCGGCCCCTCCGCCACCGCCAGGCGGCGCCGGGC
>VYZR01122684.1:8566-19126 GCA_013400675.1 Oxylabes madagascariensis
GAGATACAGCACAAAGACTTGTAAGAGAATGGAAATATAAATGTGACAGCTATCAAGGGTTGGATTTTTTTACCCAATATCACAGAATTTCAAGTGACTCATAAACCTAAGATTTGTTTTCGAGAGAGACACATCACAGAAGACACAAATCCCCAATTCTCATTAAAAGCTGATGAGATTAATCTAGGTTATCTTTAAAATGAGAGCATGTCCAAGACTGCAGTCTCCTAGACACATCCCAGGCCCCCAACAGCAGATATGATTTTATCTTCTTCCTTCCCCAGACAGTCTGTTTTCCATGGATGGGAAATCTGCCATCTCCAGCCAACCTCTTGGTGTGGGAACTGAAGGCCAAGGACTTGGATCACATTGGCCAGATGATGCAAGTATCAGTTAAATGGGAACACAAAGTCCATTTTTCACCTAAACTCAAAGCAGGGAGCAAAACCTTTTCACCTCCATCTCCCCAGTGAAAAATTTTATGGAATAGTAACCAGCTTCTGCCTATCACCACAACAGTTTAAATCATTCAGCAGCATCTCTGCATCACTAAAAAACACCTTCCTCCAGTATTGGGTCATATCATGCTTCCCAAGCCTCAGACTCTTTTTTGGGCCAGATTACCACACACAAAGCAAATTATCTTATATAGAACAGGCTAAAAGAGAAATCAGGAAAGCAGCTGGGGTTATTTTCAGTAGAGATCCCCGTAAAACCTTTGACCAAAACTCCTGCTATTCAAGCAGTGCCTCAAGCATTGTTATTCAATGGTATCACTTGGTTGTTTGCATAAAACCATAGCTTTGTCTCACATTGCCATTTATTAATTTTTTCCATCACTTGAAGAAACTTAGGTAGGCTGGTAGAAATTAGCCTAGCCAGGCCAAGCTGGGCAGAATGAGTGGACACAAACCACGCCAAGGATGGGCTGAGACCATCCCTTGGCACAAGGTTGGGGTGGCTCCACAGGACAGTCTAGCAGAGACACCTGGAGTGTGTTGAAGGTGCCTGATTCATGTGACAATGAATTTTACACACTTTCAAGAAAGCAATGAGTCATGAACACAAACTGGTCTTCATGCCATACTCAGGCAATGAAAGAAAGTCAAAAAAAAAGAAAGGTATTGAGTTACCCAGACTGGGGTTTGCCAACCTTCAGTGAGGGCAGACTGAAGATCTTCCACAATAAAGATCTGTCACAGTGGGGAAGAGTGAGTACAGCCCACAGCACAAGCATCAGCTATATTTTCCATCAGTTTTTGGTTTGTTAGGTTTTTAGTTTTGGTTGTTTTGGTTTTTTTTTTTAAGGAGGAACTAAAGCCGTCATCCCAATCCACGCGCTGTAGGAGACAAAGCATATTGATGGTTTGGTTACTAAACACACTGTGAATTTTCACAGTGGATCAGCAGAAAGTTATGAAGCACAGGTGTTCCGGTAATTGTGATACATTGGGAAAATCCATACTGCTAAATGAGCCTCAGCTTCACACTTCCACCTGTGTGATGTGGAAAAGTACTGGGGGTACACGGGGATATAATAGAGGATACATAGGAATGATTCCTGACTGGTTCAGGACCTGCAAGGGTTTATTTCTCTTAATTTGTCCAAGTGTGTAATTTCTGCAGTTGTATTTACTGCCATTGTAAAGTGGGAAATGTGTGTTACACATGCTGGTAAAAATGATGATAACATGCGAAAAAAACAAAGTTGATGCGCTGAGTGGAAAAGAAATCTTGAAAACTCGCACGCCAATGGGGATCTAGAGAGTCTTTAGGAAATGGAAAATATTTCCACAAGAGAATGAAAGCATGGGGTATTTTTTGCATGACATTTCAATTCTACTCAACAGTTTCTTGTTTTCATTTTCTATGAGGAAGGAGGGAGGAGATGATTCAAGAATGGGAAATGTGGGAAATGCTAAAATGCAGAAAGAAGAGGTCTTGAAGCAGGTGGAAGGAAATATCTACATGGATTACCTGACGCAGAACATGAGAAACAAATGGAGAATGCTGGCATATAGGTCAATTTATTTTCCTTTAACAGGTGTTTTTTGGGATGAGAATTGGAGAAGCAGAATTTCTTAATTTTATTCCAGACCTGTCACAGTTTCTCAAGTGAGTGTTTCAGGACTATAAAAGCACAAGAAAAATAAAAGAAGAAAAAAAAAAGAACCAAAGATCAAATGAAAAAAGGAAGATGATTAAACATATCTTCCTGCATGCCTTGGAAGTGTCAGCTCTGGTGTTTGACAAGGAACACAATTCTGACTACTCCTGAGAGAGCCTTTCAAACTGTCCTGGAGACAGCGGACTGCTCTTTGCTAAGGTTAGCTGGCATGACAGAATAACTCTAAAATAACTAGTTTTCACAACTATTCCTCTTTTAAAAAACATTATCACCACCTTGAAGCGACGTCTTTAAAAAGGTGAAGACTTGAACGCACCATCTCAGAATTTGCCTACTCATACCTCCTTGCTCCTTGATGATCCATAGCTGGAATCCCAAAATGGCCTTCAAAAGTAGTCCCAGAGGATAAGAAGAACTGTTAAAGGGACAAATTATTGATCATGGGGATGGCAAAGTGTTTTGAGGACCACAGGCAAGCCCCTTTTCTAATCACAGAGAACAATACCTCTTTTCAAGGAAATGTGTAGCACTCAAAAAAGCAAGGAAAAAAGGCTGGAATCAGTTTTGGTGAGAAAGGTTTTTCTGAGCAGATATGACAAATGCAACCACTTCAATGTATGTGACAATCACTAAATAACTCAATTAACAGGGTTGAATGAATCTGAGCCTAATGTTTTAGTCCAAGAGTTTTTTCCAACAGATTTTGCCGTTTTCCTATAGTTTTATCCGCTGAACCTCCTATAACTCTCCTCTCTTGGATCTTATCCCTGTATCTATATCCAACTCCTCTCTGAGACTCCCCTTTGGTCTCTCTCCTCTTCTCCCCTCTTGTAAAATGTTGTACTCCTGTAATACAGGAGCGATGTTGCTTGTTTGTGGCCTTGCTCACTCCTGCCCTTATCAAATACTGCATCAAGCTTTATTTTAATTCTGCATAATAATGAAGCAAGTAGACACTAAGTTTATCTCTTTATTGACCTGCAGATTATCCCCATGGAAGTGGTCAGAGTGGCTGGAATCCATGTTATTTACCAGCTTAAACTCAAAAGCTCTTCAGACAGAGAAATGCTCAGATGTTAAGATATTACCAGTATTTGAAGTACCCATATTTATTGATCTATTCAGTGTTTGAAACTATTTTACCCTTTAAACCTCTTCCCTCCTCTAGAAAATGATTCATATATGACTTAAAAAAAAATCATTAGCTACTAGCTTTTAATAAATCTGATCCATGCCTCTTCATTTCCAGCCTAAAATTCATCCCTGTTGGCTGGTGTTGCAAGTCTCCATTTACTTCCTGCTGTCCCAGGGGATCCTGTGTGATACCATTCCCATTGGCCTTCTGTTGTAGATCCGGTCTCAGTCACCCAAGTTTCCTATCATCCATGTTCAATTCCTGATCTCCAACCCTTGTTCAGTATCTTGGAGTACTTTTCCCTCTCCTGTTCCTCATAGTCCATAGGATATTATTTGTCCACTGTTCCACCACTTTTTTTATCTTCAGACTTCCTTGTCAAACTTGATTTCAATCTTACATCTCATAATTCTTTTCCTGACTTCTGACCTGATCCTCAGCATTCAGAATATCTTTCTTTCCTGAAAGTTCTGTGGCTTCCAGCACATTGCAATTAATGGAAAAAGGGCAGATGGAGGATGTCTCCATGAGGATCAGTCTCATATTTCTGCATATAGGAGTGAAAGAAAAATTGTAGCCCTAAAAACTTCAGTCTTGTTGGAAAAAAAAAAAAATACTATAAGCACTGCATATAAATGTAAAATTTAAAAAAAAAATAAATAAAAAAGGAGAATGTTGACCATGGGAAACTTTCAGTCACCAAATTAGGTGAACAGCATATTAAAACCACAAGAGTTGGCCAATTGTTCCCATTCTCAGGCATTCCAGGGAGATTACAGCCTTGGAACAGCTATGCTTGCCTGGATTATACGGAGGCATCAAATGGAACCCATTTTTGTACTGAGCGGCAAACAGCATCGGAGTGGAGAAGGTCTCCACAATTCAAGAGCCTTTTTGTGTCTCTTGCACTTCTGCCACCTCCCCCTCGTGCTCCAGATACCATGGTGACACGCTGCTGCCATGATGAGGAGGGTGAGTGGTGTCCAGGAGCCACTGGGATAACGGCCTTGGGCAACAGATGGTTATAATATTACATTACACCCTTGGCACCAGGGCTTACCGACTGGACCGGTGTAATCCCACGCAGCGTTTTGGAGCTTTCTTGGGTCTCCCATCCTCTGTTCATGGTCTGCAGAAGCAAAGTGCCGCTCTCGTGGCCATCAGGAAGTGGTGATGGATTTAGCAAAAAACGTGGTACAGCTCTCCTCTCCCAAAGCCAAGCTCGTTCAGGCTCATCCAGTGTAATAGCCATTGTATTTAGAATCTTATTTGAAAATGTATGGAAAATTAAAGTAAAGCTGCAATATAGTATTTTTGACCTCCCAAACCTTCTCCTTTTCTTTTATAAAACAGAACCTCTTGTACAAATACCGCAAGTTCAGAAAATCCTTTACATTAAGAAGTTGTTATAACACCAGGTAAAATAATTTATGGAAAATTACTCTCAAGGCTCAGCTTTCCTGATATTATCCTACTATTTCATAGACATATATATCTTTTGTACATTGTGCAGGCCTTCAGAATCTGTCATTGTTCTCAGAAATATAAATGGGAAATGAACATAAGCATTTTTACTGTAATATATACATTTGCAATTGCCTAACAATAAAGAAGAATAGGTAAAAAACTGAGGCTGATAACAATGTCCAGAGACTCTAATGCAGAATATCACCAAAAGGAGCTAATTTCAGTGACACTACTGGAGCCATTCTAGGAACCTACTGTAGGTTCAGGAAAAAAAATGAATGAAGTTAATATATTTCTATGTGGTGTTAGAGAATAACACAGCCACATTTTTTTGCTTTCAGATGCTATTTGAGAATCTTAACACAGTCCTTAATCGTAGCGTTTAAGTACCTTTGTTACTCCATTGTGTGCTAAATAATGTCATTGCAATTGTTATGCTTACACACCAAGTTTTGCCAAAATCCCCCACTCACTGCTTCTTCATTAAATTACAACAAACCGTGAGGGTTAGTTCTGCATCAGCACTTCAATTTCCTCATGAAAAATTGGCCTTTCTTTTTCTTGGCTTGTGAGCACCCCAAACCAATATCACTCATGCCTTGTTATACAGCAAAAGGAAATAACGGCGCCTGCAACAGCAGTCTGGCCGTGCCTGCCCGTGCTCGATGCCATTTTGACTTGAGCAGCCCAGGCAGAGCGTGCTGCTCCCCCATCCCCTCTGCAGAGACAGCTCTCAACCTCCCAAATCGATTGTAAAGGGGATGTTATCCCAACCCACTGGCTTGGTGGGTGCAGAGAAGTCTAGGTGACACAAAGAGGTGTGGAAACAATCATTAGGTTCCTTTTGCGCCCACTTTTTCTTGTGAAGGTGGCAAGCAGAAAGGGGGAAAATGACAAGCACTGAACATGCCTCGTCTGCAACTTGCTGCTTCCCAAAGGAGAGCCTAATCATTCACTGAGGTATGTCTGGGCCTGGCACCTGCCTGTCTTGGGAAAATCAGTAGGACCCAGTTTGTACCTCCACATCTTGCTTGGCAGATCTGTTTGTGCGCTAATAAGGAAACAGATAAGTCACTGAAATCGAGTCTACAAGAATTTAATGTGTTTGCAGTCCAGCAATTAAAGACACGCTTCATTTAAAGCACCTAGTTACTTGACTAGAGCGTCCATCCAAAAAGTCCTAACCTTATTTGAAATTTTCCATCATTAGAGAAGCAGTAATTGGTCAAAACAGCTCCACTGACTTCAGCAGCACTGTTCACACACCCACATAAGCACTGATACTTTACTAGCTCTGGACCAAACCCAAAGCCTGTATTGCAGCTTTACTGTGAGGCACCACCCGGACTCGGAGAGGTGTTAATGCCATGTGTTCCTTTAAAGTTGGGACCCCGTGAGACCAGAGTGATACCTGAGAAGTGCCAAAAGCCCTCAACTCCTCACTGAGGAAATCACTCCACCAGATCACTCTCAATCAACGTGGACCTGCACCAAGGATGTCAAAAGAATAAGATGTCACCAGCTTCAAAGGAGGCAGGATTGGGCCAAAAACCAATTATTTTTTGTTTGGGCTGTTACCCAACTGAAAGCAGAGGGAGATTTTCAGTTGAATTCCCTAAGTGGAGTTGGTGACAAACACCTTTCACACATTCCTTTTTCTGGCAGGAGTGAGGGAAGGTGTCTCAGTGGCTCACATGCTAATCTTCTATGGCTGAAACTATAGATCAGATGGCGGTTTGGTAATTTTTAGCATAGCTCTTGTTTAGCTCAACACAGGCACAGAAAATGAAGCACTCATTTGCTGACTAGAAAATCACAGTTGAGGTCGATTGATGAAGCAGTGCAAAGAAGCCTGTTCTGTCCCCAGCTTGTGGATAAACAATACCAACCACCACCCTTCACTAGTTATATATTCAAGTCTTGAATATTTAAAAATCCAGCTAAGCTACTATATGGCTTACCAGTGCTTTTGTAGGGAGAGTGTCAGGTTATTTTACATTTAGCTACACTCAAAGCAGCTGCCCTATGTTTCTAAAACAGTAAAAAAAATCATTACAGGAAAAAAAAAGAAAAAGAAAAAAGGGAAAGAAAGAAATCCAAGCAATACCACGTTAAATGATGAACCACGGAAGTGGATTTTCCATTACTCTGTAAAACCTTAGGAGGCCATGAGTTAACTGAAGCAAGCAGAACAAAAAAAAAAAAAAAAAAAAAAAACACAACAAACCAACAACGAAGCAAGGAAGGTACCATAGCTACTTTCTTGAAAACAAAACCAATCTTTTCATTCCTGCCATTTGTTAGAATTCTTCCTCCAGGCAAGCTGGACAGCTGCACTAGTAGGTTTTTTAGTCATGGGTTGTAAGCCCCACCTGGCTAGATTTGTTTAGCAGACAGCTGGCAGAATGAAATTAAAAGAACAGGGACATACAAACTGCTTCCAAAACAAAAAGCCGAAAGAATACTTTTTGGATGCTTTCACTGAGTTTATTTGGTACATGTCTGGGGGAGATTCCTCCCTTGGTTTTTGCTGTCCCCCATCTTTCTGCACCCAACAGTGTTAAAAAAAGCCGAAGGGAGACTGCAGGCTGCATTAAACAGATCAAAAAGGAAGGGAAATGCCCCATCTCAGCCTATTTATTTTGTAGATGTGCACACATATATGAATACACACACTCTCTCTCTCAATTATGGTTTACAATTCCCCAAGACTGACATTGGTTTTAAATTAACTTCTTTTCTTATTCCCTTTTTTTTTTCTTTTTCTTTTTTTTTTTTTTTGGCAACTTTCTTCCTCTATTTTCTAAAGCCAATAAGATAGATTTTCTTCATCTGGAATGTTCTTTCTAGCTTAAAGATAAGAAGGAGTTTAAAATTGTGGGAATGGCATCCCTCCTGCATCTGTTTCTCTCACAAACCTATCAAATATCTAATTTTTGGCATTACTGCTGGCTCCAACAGGGGATGACATAAACCAGCTTTGTGGTTACATGTTTCACTTTTAATCTCATGAAAATGAAAATCAGTGCTGAAATGTCCCTTTACATGTGACAATGTGGGACTCTTTTCCAAAAACCAAAGGAAAGGGGCGTTACCCTGGTTAAGCTTAATATACAGCATATGTATAAATTTGCTTTTAGTTTGGATTTAGCTCGATGCTAGCAGAGGCATGTCAGGATTTTTTTTTTTTTTTAATTATTATTATTTTGTTTTACTGCAGAGATTTTAAACACTTTTGAAAGTATCACTGCACAAAGGAAGACGCACAATAAACGTAAGATAGTAATCAGCAGATGAGCAGGCTGTTATGTGACAACAAATCTTCTGCAAGCAATATCATTTTCCACACAGCTCTATGGTCACATTCCCATAACATGTTTCTGTAGTTAGTGTGAAGGGAATCTGGTTTTTGCATGAGTTCTTTATTAAGAGCTAATGTAGTAATACTGGATGTACGACGACAAACCAAGATGGCTTGGATGCTGTCTTGATTGGAGAAACTTTATGAAAACAAACTCCAAATGTTTAAAAATAAAAATCTGCCTTGACTCCGCTTGAAAGGGAACATGTGAGAAAAGGAACATTTGAGCCTACGGTATGACCGGTACCTATGAAACCCAGATGATCTGAGGTTAAAAGAAGCCTGAAACGCAAGCCTACTCCTATTTTCCGTGGAAAAGCAACAAATATTAGCGAAAGGAAGGCCCTGAAACCAATCTAAGCCATTCCATAGCACAGCGCTCGCCCTCCTGAGCAGCAGCCGTTCTTGGCTGCCCTCCATCTCTGCCTATACATCTCCATGGAGCACAGACTCCGTGGAGCCTGGTGGGATACGTGCCTCAGAGAGCCCTGGCCTCACCAAAAACATCAATATCCATATCATGTGCCTCAAACAGGAGGAAAAGGCCTGCAGGGATGAGTCCTCCGGGCTCAGAGAAACCCAGCAGCTTCCCCAGGGGCAGGAGGTGGGGCCTGTCCACACTTCCATCATGCGGGAAATCCATCTCCCAGCCAGCAGGCCAGCTGGGAAGTGACATTTGGAGGGGGTAATAGGGGTTACCTCCTGGTCAATCGGGTCTTTGCAGCAGCTCCCTGCTCCACTTAATGGGTATTTTGGTAAATAAGTCCCCATGTAGGGCAAGGAAAAGGAGTAATGGTTTCAAACTGGAAGAGGGGAGGTTTAGGTTAAATGGATTAAATTCTTCTCTGTGAGGGTGGCAAGGCCCTGGCAGAGGTTGCCCAGAGAAGCTGTGGCTGCCCCTGGATCCCTGGAAGTGTCCAAGATCAGGTTGGATGTGGCTTGGATAGTGGAAGGTGTCCCTGCTGATGGCAATGAGGTTGGAATGAGGTGATATTTGAGGTCCCTTGCAACCCAAACCATTCTATGATTCCATGAGCTATTGAAAACTCTTTGCTTAGAAAATACCCAAGCATGCATATTTTGAGGTCCTTCTGTTGATTTGTTGAAGGCAAAGCTTTTGAAATCCTCTGTGATTGTCCCATGTATCCCTCCCAGGCTCCAGCTGAAAAAAGCCACTAATTTTGCGTCCCTCTCATTTCCTGGGTTAGCTTTCTAAGAGTTCTAGATGAACCTGTAACACAGCCAGCTCCTCTCGTTAGGAGAATTGATTCTTGTTTACTCCTTTCAAAGAAGAGAATCATGATGATTTTTAAAAAGCTCACCCCCCACTGCTAGAAAGTGTTCCTCTTTTGGCTGCATGAGCTTTGAATTATATAAGATAGAAATAAGTCTGCATTTAAGGAAAAGTCAATGAGGAAGAAATTCTGCAAGTTTAAAGCTCATTCTCAGTTCTTGGCCAAACATCCGTGTTCCTTCCTGTGCACCTCACCTCAACAAACACTTTTTGTGTTATGAGACTTGCCTGTAAATTGGCCTCTGCATTTTAGCTGGACAACTAATGACAGCAAAACAACTGAAAGTGTTTCATATTTATGTTGGAAGATTAACATAACTCATTTCAACTCTATTGAATGGACACGTTACTCAGGAGAGAAATATTAAAAAAAAAAAAAAAACAACAAAACCCACAAATGCAGAGGGAAAAGGGACATCAACCCTTAAAAATATTTCCTGGTATTACCATTCATATGGCATAAACAAACAGGCAGAGTGCATACATATGGGCCCCAGTCCTGTAATTTGGATGACAAGGGAGATCCTTTTGCCTAGGCAGTGCAAAACTAATTTCACCACACTGGCACATAATGCAATGTGATTGCTCCCTCAGTTTTATATTACAAGGTCACTGGAGCAAAAATTTTTGTGGTTTGTACAGTACCAAGCACTCCAAGAAAACTTATTATATAATGATGTTATATTTAGTATAAATAAACCCATACCTACTATATAACATGGAGGAAAATATTTTGTCTGACGTAGAGAATCTGCAAAAACGTAAAGGACAATCTGCAGAAAAATAGCATTTGATTGAGAAATTCTGCTCATTTCTTATAATCCAAATTTGACTTTTATTCCCTGAGAACTCACAAACATTTGGAAACTTTAAACTGAAGTATTTCCATACATGGACTAGTTTTTTTCCCGGGCATCAAAGACCTGAGTTCAGAATCCAACCTTTAACAACTCTGACAGACAGAATGTTACAATCTGGCTAAACCATGCAATATTGCAACCCTAATAATGCTAAATTGTTAATCATTTCAATAGCAAGAGACCTTCTCTTTCCTTGGCTTTTTCAATGAGCAGCATCACTCAGACCTCTGCTGAGATCCTTGGTTCAGACTCTCCCAATACAGAACAGGCTTAAAATTAAAAATAAAAATAAAATAAAAATTAAAAAAAAAAAAA
>VYZR01122684.1:25525-28025 GCA_013400675.1 Oxylabes madagascariensis
CTAAATGAGCAGTTATCTTTTTTTCTGAAAATAGTGTACTTTTTTTTTTTTTTTAACTTCATTTATCAGTAACTAGGTGTAGTCAATTGCTCTCCAGTATTGATCACAATATCTATAGCAGTCACAGAGTACCTTTGCTCAAGGTCACTGTAAGGTCGAGTTATGATCAATATGAATTGACTGTCTGCAAATAAATTTAAGTAGCTGACATAACTGAAAGGAGTAACTATTTAAAGTTAAGGTGGACCATGGGTTCCTGGTTTAGAAAGGCTCAGAGACCATATGAGCATGGCAGTGGCACAAGTCATCTGAACATGCACCACCAGCTCAACTGATTTTCCTGCAATTAGAGGAGCATAACTGTGGATCTAATCCTGAACATGCTTATTCTTGGGAATTAAAAAGAAAAACCACAAGTCTTCATTCTTAGTCTGCGACGAACCGACTCACTTGGGATAAGACTCATTGCCTTGAAAATAAATAAGTTAATACTAAAACAATATATGCAGGGTCTCTATTGCTATGTTCCATTTCCCATAGACTTTTTGTATTCTGTCTGTAGAGAATTCAAAGAAGGGCAAACTTTTCCAACATCAATATCCACACCTTGTCCTTCAGTACATATTTAGACATCCATGTCTGTGGACAACTGTATTAAAATGCTTTTACTGTTGTTGAAACCAACAATCTAAAATCCTTTTTTTCTTTGGTGGTTAATCAGGAAATTTCCATAGTCCTTGTTGGTGTTTTGGAGAAGATCTACCTGAGAATTTTAGGACCTCTCAGACAAAAAAAATGCCAAATCAAACCAACAAAAACCCCTAAAAAAACACTGAGTAGAATGAGTGTATGAAATTTCAATGGGCTCTCACAACATTATCCAAGGGAGAGATGTCCCAGGTGAGACAGGTCCTGGGAGAAGACCTGTGATCAGGTCGCTGGCCACTGGATGTCACTGCTGCCTACCCAAAGGTAGCCCACAAAACACTTGTGTGACTGCAAAAATTGTAGCTGTAGAAAAGAGTTTTGCTGGAACCATTCCACATAGTTAGGCAATGTCTAATTTCAGAAAAATAGGCTCATAAAGCTCAAGAAGGCAATACCCAACTTCAAGAGTAATTAGTTTCATTTGTTTGCTTCAGCTCGAGTTGAATGAGAAACACTAATAAAATAAAGAGTAAGTCTGGGGGTCGCGAGCAGTTACAGAAAGTTGCAACCGTTGTGCTTTTTAAAAGGATATCTTCAACGGAGGTACTGCTTTCCAATCTTCTTCAAAAGAACAAAACCAAACACTCACCTTGGAAGATTTTCCTATTCCTATCAGCAGGAAGAGCACATTTGTTTAGTTTGCCTAAAGGAGGTACCACCACTGCTCCATTGCAACCAACTCCTCACCGTGAGCCTCACTTGAGTCAAAAACAATCTGCCCAACACCAAGGAAAGATCTGGCTTACATCTGAAAAAAACTGAACTGAAATTATTTTCTATATTTAGAGTCTGTAGAGTCTACATTATTATTGTTGTTATTAATTGAAGCCATCCATCTGGGTTCATCACATTAGTGGAGCGGCTCTACGGGTGGGATTTATGTGACCAAATGCAGATGTCTATCCTGCACACATCTGAGCCGGGCTCTTCTCACATCCAGGCTAGAAAAGGAGATGCCATTAATGTGGGATTAACCTCATCCTAAACTAGATATAAAGCCAGGCCAGATGAAATGCATTTTGAAGGATCTATTTCTCCCTGTTGGTTTAAAGGAAGGCCAAGTGAGCCTTCTTCAAGCTCACTCCTTCAAGTGAGCTTCAAGTCAGCATGTAGGCTTCTGAAGCCAGGTGAACTCATTCTTCCTCCCTCTGACTGAGCTAAAAGAAAGCTGCTAAGGAAAAGAATTAGTAGCATGTTCCAGGTGTTTGGAGAAGGAGGGTCAGAGCTCTGTGTTAATTCATGCTGTCAGAAGGATGCCTTGAGTATTCCCATGGAATACTCTAGAAGAGGGAGCTCAGACCACAGGGATGTCAATAGTGTGAGGCTTCCCAAGAGAGCTGAGCCCTCATAGACTGCTCCTGCTAGTGGTCTAACTCAGTTCCTAGTCCCAGCTGCACGTTTCCAACCCTCCTTGCTGGGTTGCTTTTCTCAGAGCTGTTCATGCTGAACCAGACCACCAAGGGGTTGGACACGGACCAGGCTTCCTGCAGGAGAGAGCATGGGAATGCACAGCCAAAGCAGGCAGGGCAGCAGCACCAACTTTTCCTGGCAGTTGTGAGCCACCAGACCAGATCACCACATGAGTATGGGGATGCAGAGCAGGCACCATGCTGGGGCGAGAGACCACCCAGGCTAGGCAGGATCTCTCTTAGGATTCCCAGTATGCCAATACTTCATCAAACCCCACTCCAAGACTTCAGATGTGTCATAAATTTGAGTCCCAGCTGCACTTCAGGCTTCACTGACACCTCAAGCTGGATTTTATGGTTGATGAGAGTGATGCTGTGCTAGA
>VYZR01122684.1:33025-41027 GCA_013400675.1 Oxylabes madagascariensis
CATGTGTCAAAATTTCTCCTTTCTTCCATTGAAAGGCTACCACAATAACAATATTGTGGGATGTAAATACAGGGAAGCTCTTGGCAGCCCTCCTTCACCATGAGGACATCGTAAACACCTTATTGATAACCTGTCCTGTGTTTTGCACACCCAGCCCAGCCCAGCCTTGCACTTGGGTCCCGGATCCAGCCCCCTGGGCACCATCTGCTCTCCACAGCCCTGGGAGCAGCTGCACCCAGACATGTCCACTGCACAGAGTCTGCTCCTCTGCTCCTGAGAGGTGAAGACACCTGCATGGAAAACCTCCAGCTGTGGAGGTCTGCCTCTGTTACAAGTCTTCCTGATTTTAAGAAAGATTTCCTTGTTCAGATTTATCTTCCCTGAAAACAGAAGAAAATAAAATTGCTTTTTCAAGCTGGAAGATCATACCTTAAAAAAAAAAAAAAATCCGTATCTGCACAGCAAGAGGCAGTAGAAGGTTTGATCCCTTCTGTGGAGCTCTAACTTTTCCTAAGGAATTCCACAACCCTTCACACTACAGCAGTGAGCACAGCAGAAACAGAAGCCCTATACTAGTGCTACCTTCCCTCCAAACTGTGACCTGCCAGTAATTTTCCTTCCCTAAAATTTCCCTCCTGTCATGACAGATAAAGTGGCAGGGTCTACCATCCCTAATCGCTGGCCCCAGCTCCTGCTGAATTCCAATACCGTGCACAGTTTAGTTATGGACTTTAGGCTGCAATTCATAGCCAAACCACGGAGGAGATTTAATTCAATAGTGGCTGGGGTCACAGGAAGAGGGTGCCAAGAGTAGCAGACCCTGTAGTAAGATATCCTGAGAAAGACAGTCACTGGAGGCAGAGAATGTACTGGATGGTTTTGTGGGAGCTTACAGGAACCGCAGGAGAACAATCATCAAAGCCCTCCAGGAAAGTTAATGCTTTTGAGAGGAAAACAGGGAAGGCTGGAGGGTGGGCTGGCAGCCTGGAGGGAGAAGTCTCTTCGTTTGAGATAGGTGTTCTTAGATTTCAGCCTCCCCACCTGAAAACAACAACAAAAAAATGGCTGGAACTGGCTCATGCTGGAGAAAAGGAGGTAAACTGCATAAATGGCTCTGAAACCTCTTGTCTCCAAATACATTAGCTCTTACTGGAACTTAATAAAAAGAAGCAGCTTAATAAAAGGTCGCATGATATTTCCATGATATTTTTGTGCTGGGAGATGCTAAACAAACCAAGTCCAATTGATACAGGTGACTGTTGAGAAGAGCAGAAAACCGTGCTCGTGAAAAATCCAGGATGAAAACATAATCCAGTGAAGTGCCCTTCAGTACCTTTTTCACAGCGATTTGCCTGACTTTACAAGGATAGCAAGGAGGGCTGTGAGGGCCTGGCTTTGGGGCTGAAGGGTGTTTCTGCACAAAAGCAGATCGTTGAGGGTCGCTCAGGAATGAAACTACCATCGCTCGCAGGTACTTGCACTGTGCGCTCATTGCTTTGCACAGAAAGGTTTTCAATGGAGCTTTTTAAGCATTTACTGCAATGTCGGAAGTCATTTATTTTACACCATGACACAGACCCTGCATTAAAACTATCACTGCCAGGAGCCCCCGCGAATGTAACTATTTTTATGGACCAAATGTTGTGGGTCAATGTTTTAACACAGGCTTGTTGTACAGTATATTGCTCAGTAAAGTGTCCCTCCACTGCAGGCGTTTAATAGTCTGTCTGTTGCGGAGCCCATTACCACAACTCTGCGCGCTTTCTCGGGTTTATTAAAGCCCAGAGAGTCAGGGATGCCCGTGGGTGGCACAGGGCTCTGAGACTTTTCCAAAGTGACCCGCAAATCCTCCAGGTTTAAGGTAAAGCCCACGACCTTCACCCCACCAAGCGGCTGCAGTCGCACAGGAGCCCCTCTCAGGGCAAAACAGCAAAAAACTTCCACGATGGATTTTTTTTTTTTTTTAAACATAACACTGGGGCCACTGTCCTAGATTTCTCTGGCAAGCAGTCAAAAAAAAAAAAAGGTTCTTCCCCCGTGCCGGGTAAAGCCTCGCAGCCCAGCGCTGGGATGATGCTCCACGAGGGGTCCTGTCCCCATCCCGGCGCTTCCAGCCAGGCGTTCATTTTTGGCGAGCTGCCAGAGGAGGGTGCTCTGTTGTTAGATGAAGACCCTCCAAATTGCAGAGGCAGAGAACAGAGGAGCAGGAATCCTCTCTACCTTACATCTCCCTTCAGGAAAGAGACACTCTGGTGCCTGCCTTTTTTTTTTTTTTCCTTTCCTCCCCCTCCTTTTTTTGTCTCATTCTGTCACTCTCTGGTTCTTTTACAATAGCAACAACAATGATCTTGTCTAAATGATTTCACAGGCTATTATTCAGGCACTCAACTTTTAACATTTCAATTTTGTCATTTTGTTGCTACACAAAAGGTGCACTTCTCCAGTATAATGTTCTGAGAATTATGTCAATGAGCAGTAATGGCTTTTAACATTAACTTGATCATTAACAACTACATTATCTGTGGCATAATCAGCACCTCAGTCTATTGTGTCATATTACTGTACAGATTTTGGAAATGAAGGCCCAGTCTAAGCAAAAGTTCCCTGCATTAAGCTGTGAAATTTCTTGTAACTGAAATGCTTTTAGAACACTTAATAATTTTTTGTGAATACTTTAAAATTGGGTTTATGTCAGTTTGTTTTACCTCTGGAAATGGGGGATAATTTTTTTAAAAATTGTTTTAAAAGCATCCAGGTTGTGATTTGAAGTAGGTCAACTAGGTAAGTTTACCCAAACCAGCACAAGCTGCAGACCAATTCCAGAAAGAGTATCTGCTTTGAAAGTTGCTCATATCCAAAGCCTGCTCCATCTTTACATCAGTTTTACTCAAACTGTTCCATAAATTTACCAACAGAAGCTCTGCAGATGTTAATGCTTTTATATTGCTAGACAGAGGACTGCCAATTTTCATTTGCCCTTGCCAAGGAGTCAAAGGTAACTCGAGAGTTTCTAGTTCATTTTCCATGTTTCCTAAATAAAATTGCCCTATGATTCACCTCCACACATCCTTCTTGTTTGTAATAAGTCTTTTGTTCATAAATTCATGTTCTTGGGCACAACCTTTCCTGGGAGAGAAGAATCAGCATCCCTAACTCCTCTGACATACTAAGGACCAGTGGTTTAACTGTAGGGAAAGCCTTTATCACTCCAGATGGAACAAATCTATTGATTTTAATTGAGCTATGCTGATTTGCTCCAACCAAGCACCTGCCCAACTCCCTGCACTTCTCCAGAATCTCCCATTAGGATCTCGGGCACGACAATTGTGACCTCTCATAAATCAGGATGTGGCAAATCCCCACACCTGACACTTCTATTCCCCCCTTCTTTCCAGACAGGAAAATAGCAAAGCCACGGGTAGGGAAACAACCATCAAAAGGTCACAGGCAAGGCAGGGGCCAATCCAGAATCCAAAGTTAGTTCTCCTGGCTCTCACACGAGCACTTCATCCACTGGACCGTGTCTGTCCATGTGTTAAAGATGAAGTGCCACAGCCTTCGTGGTCATGATGTGCTCTGCTGCTTGCACACCTCATCAGCTTTTATGGCCCTACTGGTCAGTGCTCCACCACTGCTGTGGTGTACAGGGGATGTTTCCAGGCTATCCAGGTTTACCAAAGGCAAATAAAAGGGAAGACAAATAGGAAAAAGGTCCTAAAACTGGACGGAAGCTTCTAAAGCACCAAAAGCCGTGGAGGCTGTATGGAGTCACACGCGAAGGGGCACTTCTTTAGGATGAGCAGGTGTTCCCACATGGAAAAGGGCCTGCTGAAGTGAGATCATTCAGAAGGCACCCAGAGTGGGCAGGCAGTGGTTGAGTGCCCTCTAAGCAGCAAAAAAGCCCAAAGCAGCTCCACTCTGCTGCGATGGCAGAGGACCCTTTATCTGCCATTTTCCCCTTGACATGTCCTGATGAGCCCTGAACGCACCAAACGATGGGAACATCAGGTCACAGCCACTCCCAAAGATGGGGAAACCTGCAGCTTTGAGGAGGATGGGTGTTCTGTGGCTGCAGCGTACCGGTCTAATGCAGCCAGGAGCTGAATAGCAATGAAAATAATCATTTAGCTCTATGTGTAAATAATTTCATTCTAGCAACAGTTACAATCGTAACAATAATGAAAACAATCACAGAGACTCAGAGAAGCATTAGAAACATGCCACATTTAATTTACAGAGTTAGTTAAGCTAAGTCTTACATGAAAGAAATATTTTTAATATAGTAATTAGGTATTTGTTGGAAAACTCTTGCCTTATTCTTCAACCAGTTTTGCGCTGTGGTTATTTTTAGATGTTATTGTGGTTCCTAATGTTCATAAGACCTCTGGTTATGGGCTCAAAGATGTGCTTGGGCTGCTTCAGTGCTGTAGAACCAGCAGCAAGGCCACTGCTCACCAGTGAGGGAGAGGGTTTATGGACACACTGTTGTATCTCCAGGGAGCAACAAGGAATTCAGGTCTTGGGCTGAAAAAGCCTTCTTTAGAAACTGAAACCTCTGGGCATCTAGTAAGTGTGATCCAAGCAGAGTTTGTGTTTTAAGACAGTTTAAATGAGAAACTGGAACAAGATAAAATCTTTCTTGGAACTTTATGAACAAGCATGAGTAGGGCTATAAAGAAGACAGAAATACACGGGTGCCTGAACAGCTTTTCACAGTTGTGCCACTGGGATGTGGTTACATATCTCTACTCGGGAGGAGGCTAAGGTAGATTAACATTTAAGGCCACATGCCCGAGGTACTTCACCCTTAAAAGAGCATTCACTCCAGAAATAAAAGCTTTGTTTTGCACACTCACAATGTCATGCCTTTGTTGATAATTTTTTTCCCAATAATTCCATTGTCACAAATCACAGGACTCCTCAGGACAAGGAGATCACAGCCCAACAAACAGCAGATGCCCTTTTGGAGGTTTTAAATAACATTCATTCATTTTTCAACTCCTACAACACAAACTACCTACAACTTATCCACTGCAAAACCCAACACAAAGCCTGTAAAATGCATCACCTTACCTTATGCATTGCTTCAACTAATTTTAGTCCAGGCACCACCTCAAGAAATGAGAAGGAAAACCTGAGAGGTTTCACACAAGCCGTGTTTAAGGACAGAAGTTTCAGCTTGAATTAAATAACATAAATATGATGTCATTGAACACAGCAAAAGCTGCAGGAACACACCTTGTTTTCATCACAGCACTACTACTGCAGGCACATTTGAAACACGACAGCATCTTCAGACTACAATTATAACTGTTGTGATTTCAGAGATAATAGAACTTGTTCATAACATTCACACAATGCCAACATGCTGCATGCAAAATACAGACTCAGTGTCACAGGCAAAATATTCCCACCAAGATACCTGCAGACCATCAGGTTATGATTTAATACCATTACGAGCAGGAAATAAAAATGCAACACTAGAGAGACAAAGCCCAAATCCTTCCACCTAATCAGATAAACCAAGTTAGACTTGCCTGGTTCACTGAAGAACAGATTCAGCTCTTGAGAAGCAGCCAATTCAAAGGCCATCGTGGCTTGCATGGTCTCATCAGCATTCCCCAACGGAGAGACATCATGAAAGATGAAAAAAATTCCAATAGCAAAGACAACTGACAATGGGGGAGGAAAAAAAAAAAGAAACCATTTACCAGAGCCCATTCTCCCCACCCTACTCCCAGCCCATCTGAGGTGTTAGTGGTGTGGTGCATCCTCACCCCACCACGGGGAGCTCACAGCTGTGCCTCCCCCCAGGTGTTGCAGATGGGTTTTCCGGGAGGTCCTTCCAGCCAGGAGTCACCTACAGCTGTTGTAGAGAAAAGGAGAGAGTGGATCTCACACAGTTAATGGATAAGTTCGCTCATCTTCACCACCTTGCTGTTCAGCTTCACCCACAGAGGTGCAAAGAGAGGCAGATGTGGCATTTGGCAAGCTGTCAAGACACATCTTTCTTTTTAAAAGTAAGGTGCACTTCCCTGGCTGCTCTCAGCCCAGTCCTTCTGTCTGTAACAGCTCTGCTGTCAGCACTGAGGATGCCCTTTTCAGACATGGGCAAGGAGAAGCTGTGTGATATAGGGGGAAAACAGCCATTTTCTCCAAGAGCCACCCAAAATGGAGACCTGCACTTTCCACCTCACTCTTTTGTTGAGAGCTGCCCTCAATCCTTGCAGACAATTCCTCATGGAGGTGTTCTTTCACCAGACAGGCCAAATTCACCTCCCTGGACTTACCTGCCATGGGTGCAGCCATCCTGCCACACAGAGGGTCTCATGCTGCACCCACAATAAGACACAGGGTCCAGATGCCACCACCCTGACATCAATCATAGGCACAGCATGTAAACTTTCAGTTTTACCAGAGGTGTCATTTTTATTGTTTCATCCATCACACTGCACTCCTCACTCTGCAGGCAGTCTCTCCCTCTAAGTGTTTCTTGGAGTTGTGGAGCCCGAGGACAGAATTGAAGCTTTGGAAGTATCATAAAGGTTATTCCCATTGACATCCACCACAATCTTATTGTCTCTCCAGCTAAATAGTAAGGGTCACTTGGAAAGTTAATGGTGATGCTGCTGCCAAGAGTCTTGTGATGCCTGCACTTCCTGTCAGAAAAACACCCAAAGTGAATCTGAAATCAAAGTAGACAAAGCTAAAGTTCTGCTTATGAATGTCCCGTCCAGTCACGGCAGTGTTGTCTCCTTTGATTTCAAATTCACTTTGAAACGCTCCAAACAGGAGGTGCAGCTCAACCTTGGAAGCAGAAGATGCAAAGTGGGAATGCCACCCTTTTACTTCTCACGTGGCTGGTGCTAACAGGTGGAGGATGCTTAACAAAAACCATAATAAGCCCCTAATGCCAATTCCAAAAGGGAATTATCTACCCACATTAACCTTTGGTGCTTGTGCTTGCCGGCATGGGCATACAGAGCTTTTTATTATTCCAGAAACCACCAAACACAAATGGAGCAGCTCGTTCCAGCTGAACCGGGACTTTCTGCATGAGATTTTGGAAAGTAGTTTCCTTCTTGGAGCTGAGATGGGATTTTTCTGGCTTTAGCAAAGTGGGAAATTGTCCATAGTCCTTAACTTCCACTCCTAGCATATTTTCACTAAGTAATTTGCAAGCAAAACAGTCCAGAAAATGCTTGGTCAGAGCAACAAGTTTTTATAGCCACTTTATTTGAAAGAGCAGAATATTTTTGGTAATGTAGTTGGAATGACAGCTCCCTAATTTTTCAATACAACATTCGCTGCCTTTGCACACATTTATACCTTTGGATCTAGAGATGAAATTGAGTAGCAACTGCACCGTGAGTGGTTTGAATCCACAGTCAGGAGGCACAAACAGCCTTCTACTCTCCAGAGTATTGGGGAAACCAATATGGTAATGGTAAGAGGGGACATTTTTCATGGGGACTGAAGCTCCCACAGCAAGCCAATTCCTGCCTTCACAGTGCTACTTCTTTCCTGATGACACTTAGCTGGGAGCTGGGAAGGGCAAAGCTGGCAGACTGGAAGATTGCCTAATGTGCTGTGACTGACATGTAATCGAATATTCAACCACTGGTCCTCATGTCGGTGGTAAAGTGAATATGACACCCTTCAGCTTAGTTGTGATCACGCCTCGTTCTTCTGCAAACAGTTTCATAAAGGTGCAGCCTGGCTCCTTGATGAGGCGGATGTGTGAGATGGGAGAGCAGTCACGGAGGTCACCTGCTGCTGGGGAACGTGCCGAGGACCTGCCAGGGAGTGACCTTTAAATGCCAACCGCATCCCCGCCGCGGCCCCGCGCCCGGCGCCGAGGTGGGACCAACACACGCTCTGCTCTCACAGCCCCCATCGTGCCCAATGACCTGCACCAGCCACCTGTTCCACATCAGAGGGGTCTTTATCTCTCCGAACCTGTCTGGATCTGTGAGTGCCAAGAAAAGGAAAAAAAAAAAAA
>VYZR01122687.1:0-11361 GCA_013400675.1 Oxylabes madagascariensis
CAGGAGCCCCAGCCTTCAAATTACAGAGAAATCCTGTTTAGCTGAGGCTGAAGCATATGCACTGCAGGGATTATCTTTTACATTTGTACTTAATGCTGATTTGACCAATGCTGAAAAAATTTTCACAAGGTTGATCACAAGTACATCCTTGGCAGAAACATTATACAATAACACATCTCAACTTTTCACCAAGCAGCACTACAGGTCATTAGATTATTTCTCTTCTAATTTATCATGAACACAAGAAAATATTTTGCCCAATTTCTAGAAAAGATGGAATCATGTTGGCAGAACTTTTCTCTCCTTGCCAGCACCCAAAAAGTCAGACTGTGAAAGATGCCTACCATGGGAAATTTCAACCCAAATAATTAAAATCTGGCAAGCAATAACCAAGTGAAATGAGGAGTATGTCATAGTAAGCATCAGGTAACATAATAATAGGTGGTGCTTCTGCCCCACCTAAAGTTTTTGGCTCCTTCATAGAAAATCTTTACGTAAACCATCTTTCATAATAACTGGTTAACAACAGGAATTTGTACTCCATATACCTCTATGTTCACACTACTTTTTGAGAATAGAGCTTCTCACACTTACTCAAGATGAGGGCATTTGAATTGAAATATTGTCCCATGGTTTCCATTTTATCCCCATAACAACATCACCAATTACTTACTTTAAAAAAATGCATTAGAAAAGTAATTTAATCTTTGCTTCTCTTAATGAAATTTGCCAGAGAAAAACAAAGAGAAGAATCCGCACTGCATGACCAGCCAGCTTTCCATGGAGCAGCACCAACCTACAGGACTCAAACCCAAACACACTTTACAGAACAATATCCATATTCTAAAAGCTGGTTTAAACATCATAATCCACAGCTTTCCAAACCATGCCTTACTTGTGTCAGAACCTTTCTTCTCAACACATGAATAACAGAACACGGCCTTGTGCCTGTCTTTGCACTAGTGTTTAGTAATAATTTTGACAAAAAAATGAACACTTCTCATTTTAAGGACTTACCCAGCCCTGCAATTCCTAATATTACTCTCCACTGAGTCATGAGGCAGTGCCAGAAGTCCTCTCTGGGAAATGTCTGCTCTATGATACAGTCACATCTGTGTCGATGTGACTAAACATGTGTCACATCATTTCCAAAATGCCAAGCAAGTGCCAAACTGTGCTCCCAAGGAATGCAAAGGGGAGTCAAAGATTCCCAAGCATCATTTCAACACAGGACACATATCACTGGATTTACAAATGTGTTTCAGAAGTTTAAATGCAAAAACACGTCACAAAGTTTTCCAGTGCGCACTGAACCTGCCACTCATGCAGCACTGTCTTCAGAGAGCACTTGACCACAGTTCATTTGCCAAATTCACCAATTTAATCACTCAGAGACAGAATCAAAATTAGCAGTTCCTAACTCTAAGTCTCATGTTCAATTCACAGCTTCATCTAATACAGCTGTATTTAGATTTCAGAAATAAAAGTGTTTTTAAACTAGGAAATTATTTATCACAGCATATTCCTATTTCAAAAACCCCATGCAAATTCTTCTCCACCCCCAGCAGCTCAGTAGCTCCAAAGCTCAGTGGTTCAATCCACATTTTCTCTTCTTAACAGGATATTGTAGCAATGCTGAAACAGTCTTCTCTCAAATGTCAAACTTTCACACAAGAACTTTCTCCACTCCTGACCTGATACTGCAAGGCAACACTCTCCTGGGAGCAGATCTACCTGAAAAGCACAGCTTTGATCCCCAGGGCAAGTGCAGATGCTACAGGTATCTATCACAGTTTTACAGTTGGATAAACGGGGAAAAAATAAAAGTCCCAAGTTCATTTGCTGTTTGAGATGCAAAATATGAATCACTCTTTCAATCCACTCAAAAGGCAAAAGATTGTAAAAAATCTTCATGCTGAATATCAGGTACATTGCACAGGTCACAAACTGAGCACAGGAATCAGCTAGAACATTGTGGCACAAAACAGGAAAAATTTCTTTCAATATACCTCAGCCTTCACTGCAGCTTTATAATGAACTTTAATTTATTATAGTAGTGAATAATACTGTGACTGAGTTTTTTGTTACGCATTTACACAGCGCTTAGCACAAAAGGGTCCTACCGTAACAGATTTAATAACACAATCATGCCACCCACAGATCCTCCAAACACATCTTTCCCCAAACCATGCCTATTATGTAACTGTACATGGTATTTTTGTGCACAGTTTTCAAAGTTCAAAGCAGTAACTAACCCTCCACCTCTAAAAACTGCTATCTTTGTTGTAAATAACCTTTGAAATTCATTTTTATATGACCATGCTTCAAATAGTTCGGGATAATATAGCTAAGCCCAGTCTGGAGAGGTGTCTTTTAACTCTGTATTTTAATTACATTAACTTCTCTGCATATGGATAATGCTTTTATAATGTCCCTGCTTCCTCTCCTCAAATGCCTGACTACGGTAGTACCAACAGGTTCAATTTTTAGCCTCTTCCAAGAATAGAATATGGATTCCCAAGTTCTGCCATCACAGCAAACCCTAAGAGCAACACCACAACGTGTATCCAGAACACATTTCCCAACAGAACTCGCCCTGCTCATTCCTTTTGAAAGGAACATTAGTGATTCAGTCACGTATCTGAAACCCCACTCAAAGAACTGCATCAGCAGGAATGAGCAACGATCCTGCTGTGGTTAACGGCATAATCCTGACAAAACTTGGGAAGCAGAGGAGCGGCGTCTAGCCCAGCCAAACAAATATAAACAAAGCTACAGCCAAGTAATATCAGTCAGTTCAAACAACAAAACAAATGTCCTGCACCATTCCAAGCGTGTGAGTGGCTCAAGATATGGCCAGAGCACAGTTACCTCAAAACCACTCGCACAAACAACTATAATCAAAAACACCACTGGAATAAAAGCCCCACAGCGCTGTGTTAGCGCAGATTCTGAAGTTTCCAAAATCTTTTCCCTTAATGACCTCTCCGTGTAGATAATGAGAGAAATACAACAAATTCTGGCACCCAAGATAGCAGAGGAGTAGATGTAAGGCATCTATCCTGGCTAGTCCAACACTATTTGGGAATTCCAGCTGAGAGGGAATTTAGTTGAGATCCATGAAGGAACATTACCAGGGAACAGAGGCCAACTGCCCATCCCTGTCCTCCCAAAATAACCCCAAGATAAAATGAAATTTTCACTTAAAAAAAATAGAGATTACCTTACATTAAGTGAAAAGATACATAGGGGAGAAATGTTATTTTACATGCTCCCAAAATCACTACGCTTTTCATTTGCGGCATTCTCCATTTATGATGTCCACAAAGATTTGTTACCTTCTTGGTTTGCTGAACCACTAAACATTTTCCAGCAAATTAAACACTCGTGCCGCATTACTAACAACCAAGATTCTCAAAAACAGCTCATGTTACAGATTTCCCTCTCGCCAGTGGGGTCTGAAGGGCTATGAAAGACCTTTTAAGCATATTTAAGCACCGTAATTTTTAGTGTTTTGATGAATACCGTATTTCTGCTATATATAACTATGGGGGGGAAAAAACCCAGACCATGAAATTCACAGACTGAAAGATCATTTCTAAGTAACACTTACCCTAACTACCATAAAACCAGCTCAGACGAGTCCACACAGTGCTCACATTTCCACCCTTCACTTCCTGCCGCTGCAACATTCAAAATTTCATACCAAACACAAACCTACTGTTATTTTTCTCCCAAAATTTCATCATTACGGCTCCAAGAACCACTAGCCTTACTACTGCTTACAAACAGGAGAGTGAAACTTATTTCCCCAAACCACACATAAGCCAAAGACACATCATTCTCCATGCAAGTGGTATTTCCCAGGACTAACAGCAACAAATGGCAAAACAGCTCCCAGTCACATCTCCAAAACGTATCACTACATAACATCACCTACAAAACTTCTTGCCACCAGCTCAGCAGCACTGTGTATCCACTGCTTCTTGGAAAACCTGTGTAGTTCAGAGCTATTAATTCTAAATTACTTTCCTGCTACAGTTCAAGCCTTCTAACATCCGACAAAGACTCCATGCCACTCAGAAAATCTGCTAGTTTGTATTCATTTGGAAGTAGGATGGGGCCACAGTCACCAGTCAAACTTTGTAGTCACAAAATGGAACCTCACAGTGTAGTAAAATTACATTTAAGGAGGAAAAAGATTGAAATCTATCATTTCTTATCTGGTTTTCCTGTAATAAGGCCATAATTTGGTATTATGGAGGACTCCGAGAAAAGACTGGATAAATAACCAGTCCATTTCTAATTTACAACAATGAATTTGCATATAAAATTATAGAGGAATATTTGGGTATTACGTTATAGCCCCATTAAGTATCCCTTAACTTCAACTGGCAGTGCAATAGAAATGCAACAGAAAAACAAATTCTCACCCATGGGTAATTACAATCTCCCTACTTAAATTCCCAATCCCTTCTTTTCCTACAGTAATATTCACTTTCCTGTGTTTCTCAGACATAAGTGATTGCTTCTGTTGGAAGCCTCACGTTGTAAACATTCGTGTGAAGAGAAAAGCTCAGTAAGCAAGACTGCTTTGGAATAAGGAACCTGAGTCACGTATCAGTGTCATCATAACGAAATCCCCAGAACCTGGCCTGTTCCTGTGGAGCAGCCTCTGACCTTGCAGACTTCAAATTTCCCTGTCTATAAAGTTTAGTTGTTTTCTCCCACCCCAAAACATTTGGGGAAAACAAATGTTTATTTTCCCAGTCAGTATCTCCAGAAGACCAAGCATTCCTTCAGATTTTTTTTTTTATTCCATACCAATGCTGCATGGAAACTTTTGAAAAACCAATCTCTTTTAAAACATTCTGTCTTCCCTGTTGACAAAGAATGACAATTACAGAAGTCTGCACTAAGGGGAGGAAGAAATCCAACATATAAAGTACCATGTCTTTAAATATATGTCACTGATACATATAAACAAGAGTGCTGCCTTGCTGCCAAAGGCCACGGAACAGATAGCAAGATAAACAAGAATGAAAAAGGAAGGTCTTGTTTGTTCTGAAAATCTAACTCATAATTCTTCCATTTATGGGGGAAAAAAAATACACGTACCGTATAGTGAAAACGAGATTGTGCCACAGCATCTCAGCAAAAGAAGTGAGAAAGGATTCAACAGCTGCAATACGAGCAGGAGGGAGGCTTGGGATTACAAAATTTGGAATTTTCCCCCCCATGATGAGCCACTGGCAGCACAGCACAGAGAGGAACACTGGGGATCTGCTTCCTTCCAGGAAGAAAGCTTCAGCAGTGCCAGGAGAAACGTCAGGACAGGATTGAGGCTCGCTGGGATTCCTGGCCTACTGATCCCCCAGGCAGGGGAATTCCAGCTGTCCAATCACTCCTCCCTAAGCTGGGGCAGTGTCACACCATCCTTCCTGCTCCTGCTCCAAGCCAGCTCCCACAACTTTCCCTAGTTACTCAGGGGATGGATTTAAATGATTTCCAAAGACTTTTTTAATTTAGATTTCACTCCTGCTACCGGACCTGTGAGGTCCCACTGACCTCAGGAGGGGATGCCAGTGAGGTGAGAGATTCAAGGGCTTAAATAACCTGAATTGCTCCAGCAATTGTTTCTGCCATTACTAAAATGAAAACAAGAATAATGTTCAGTAGCAAATAAAAGATGGCAGCAAATAACAAATTAAAAGAAAAACAAACCAACACACTGAAAGTCAGAAAGAATATCCAGCTATAAATGCAGAGGGGATTTGACTGACAAAAATAATTGTCACCAATGGAGAAAATATTTCATCAGACTATTAAATTAACAGAGCTGGAAAACATCAGTACTATTCCTGCCCAGCTCCTACATGGTCTCTTTCATCCACAGGCGTCAGGACTCATAACTTACAAGTCAGTAAGGTTCACTATCCTTATTTTAAATTCCTTCAAAAGGAAGCACAAACAGGTGAAGTGATTTGCATCAGGCTCTCCACATCTCTCAAGCACTAGACCTGTACTTACCCACTTGGGAATATCCCCTCTTCAAGCTTTCCAGACACTCTGACTCACATTTTTTGAGATGAGAATTGCTCTATGAATCCAGCCTTTGGGCAGAAGTTCTCTCCAAACCACAGCCCTTCTACAACCAGATCTACTCACACTGATCCCAAAGCCCAGGAGGAACTTCTCTGAAACCAGTGAGATTTCACAAAGGAAAAGGATCCTCCATGACATATCAAGAAGCAGAACTGGGACAAATTAGAGAATAAGATGCTGTTTCCACATCTCTCTTCAAGTTTTAGTTTGATGGGAAGAGGTAAAAACAAACCCCCAAACAAGCAAACAAAAAGGAATCCCAAATTAGACAAAAAAACCCCAACAAAATCAGCTATTACAACCTTTCAAGTCTTTAAGCCATGACTTTTACAAGCTTCTACCAGAGAAAAATTCATCTGGCTCACCTAAAAAGGCACAGTGCCTGTATGAATTAAAAGAGGGAAAATACACACTGTACATTTTGTAAGTCCAAAAAAATCACAGAGGTGAAGAGTGATAAAGGAAATGTCATTTCAGCTAGGACAAATAAAGAAGTAATTTCTGCTTTCAGAACAAATTACAAAGAGAACTCAATTTATCAGTAATAACACATAAAATGTTCCTTCACTTACCAATAAAGAAAAACTGCTCTGCTAATTAAAGTTCAACAAAAAAAAAGCTTAACTCAGCTTCTGCCACTCGCAATTTCTGCACTGTAAAAACCAAGCCTACCAAAGTCTGATTCCCTGGGTTTGCACCCCAAGGTGGTAGAGGGAATGTGGTGGCCCCTCGGCCACTTTCCCCTCCTCTAAGTTTGAACTGAATGTTCAAAACCAGTTCCTCCCTACAGACCTGCCCAGCACTCCCAGACTGTCCCCATCACAAAAGCTTTGCTATTAAAAAAAAAAAAAAAAAAAGAAAAAAAAAAAAAGGGAGTTTTCATTCACAATCTGCTATGGCTCAAAAGTACTGAAACAACTGAATCTAACACACATTATTTTAAAGCCTCCCTGTTCTACCTATCAGTCTTGGAAAATAATGCAAACTTGCCCAGTATCACTTGCTTATTTTTTTATTTTTTATAAAGGAACATGTATTTTCTTATATAAAGAATGACAGGTGGTGTATTTTATCCTTTGCCTTGCTTCAGTTACACTAATTATTAAGAACAACAACATTAGACAATGTCAACAATCCAAACCATCCCAACAGGACCAGCCATGGCGATACACTCAATTTGTCAATGGGGATATCCCTGTTCAGGGTATTTTTCTGTCTCACAACTGAACTCTTTTATTTTTCCAATGAAAAGTGAAATGTGTTATTTTAAAACTTCCTCTCAAGCTCGCTGTACCTTCCATAATGCAAAAATCCTATTACCTTGTTAACTCTTACTCATTTTGTCATTAATTGGGAAGCAGCCTTGCAACTGTTTCCCTGCAGTTGTTTCTTAATTTCCATCAATGATATGTTTAATCATATTACTCTAATCAAACAATTGCCCAACAAAGCGCTGAAGCCAAAACAACCGCACTCCTTTGGAAATTAACAAAAGGACATGTCCCACCGCAGGAGGGGGAACACAGATCCCTCTCCTGCCTGGGGATTTGCCCTAAAAATACACATATAAGTGTCTGCTGGAAGGGCTATGTTACAACGTGCGGGGGAAACTCTCCTGTTTCCAGTTTCAGAGCTGATCCAGGGTATAAAAGCTGCTCTCAGGACCTGTGTTAAACCTCCCAACTTCACTCCACTCTCCCTGCCAAAGCCTCCTGCAGAAAACAAAAACATAAGCTCATCTGCCCACCCTTCGACCGCTCCGAGGGGGTAATTTTACAACAGCTGTTAAATCCGTCCGATTTATTTTCCCGTCCCTCCGCAAACCCTACCTACCCCATTTTTTCCACTTCTATTTCACCATTGTTATTTCCTGGCCGCCTCTCCCGTCCCCTCCCGCCCCGCCCGGTACAAAAACAAAGCTGCCTCCCGCCCCCCCTGCATCCCCCCGCGGCGGGCGGGAGGCATCCCCGGCTCTCCGGCGCTGCCCCGGGGCCCGGCGGGGCGCGGGGGCCGCTCCNGTGCCCGCGGAGGCGGACGGGGAAGTCCCGACTTACCTGTCATTACTTTCTACGCCATCTTGGATCCACTTGTCAACGTCCCACAAAGCATTGTGGGAAAGGCCGGCCCTCCCCGCGGCCCGGAAGGCGGAGGGCGGCGGGGCGAGGGGACGGGACGGGGACGGGAACGGCGATGACAACGACAACAACGAGCACGGCGTGGGGATTGGGACGGGGACAGGAATGGGCGCCGGGTGGGGCCCAGGACCGGGACAGGATCGCGGTCCGCATAGGGGTAGGGATGAGGATGGGGTCCGGGACCCGCTGTCCCCTCAGCCCGGCGGCCGCTGAAGCGCAGCCCGGGGTCCCCTCACGGAACAGCGACCGGGGCGCCGCCCGCGCTAGAAACCGGCAACTTCGGGGAGTTTTCCGCGTTTTCTTTATTTTTTCTCTTTTTTTTTTCCCCCCCTCCCCTTCCCTGGGCTCGGAGCGCAGCTGCGGAGCCCGAGGGTCGCTGGCGGGGCCGGCCAGAGCCGGACACGGAGCCCACCCCTGAAAAAAGCCTGGAAACTACTTTTTCTCAAGGTTTTTCTACTGCGTGAGTTGGATTTTTTTTTGGGGGGGGGGGGGTGGGGGTTTTTGGTCTGTTTGGTTTGGTTTTGTTTTTTTTTTTTGTTTTTTTTCTTTGGGATTTTAAAGTTCCTTCCCCCAGAGGAGCTCGGGGGAGGCCGGTGCGGTGCCGAGGCTGCCGCAGGTGCCGGAGCGGCTCACGCTGTCACACCGGCATTGCCAAACCCATCCGCCCGTGCTGAAGGACTGCTGGCTGCTCGTGAATCCCAGAAACTGCTTTGCATAACAGTTTTATTTTCATGGAGTGCTCTTCCCTGTTAGCTGTGTTTTCAGACTCTTTGGCAATCAGTTCTTAATACCTATACTGTTTTGCAAACTGGCTTTTTCAAGGCGTTACCGGCTTAGCTGCCGTGGATGGGTGCCCTGTGCTCTGCATAGGCTGTTGTGCTTTAGGGCAAAGTGGACAAGAAGTTGGGGAAAAGCAGCTTACTTCGGGATGTTAGAAAAGTTTATCACCAAACCAGGATTCCGGTGTTTTTTAAAAACTTTTCCTTCCCCTTTAATTGAAATAAGATCCAGATCATTTTAGTATTGGATCTTCCTGTAAAATGTATTTACATTTATATTTAAATTTACGTCTAATGCCTCGTAACTCTTTGAAGAGTAACCACTAGCCAAGCCTCTGATGCATTGCCACTGCAAGAAAATACTTGTGCCCAAGAAGGTTTTCAATATTCATCAGTAATGCATTTATAGAGAGCTCCTTGCAACAATGTAAATACAGGAGGAAATAAATCTAAATGAATCGTTTGCATTTGCCACCCCAGTTTAAATCAGTCTGCTTTTAAATTCAACTTCGTACGTAGCTGGGAGTGCAGTTGTGCTGTCGCAGAGGGGAGTGTGGGTGGTCCCAGCCTCAACCCAGGAGATGCCGTTTCAGGATAAAACATTCCTGTGGAACTTGCCAAAGGCGATTTCTGCTGTCCCTGCTGCCAGCCTGACACCTCTCCTAGTGCTGGGACTTGTGTTTTCCATGGGCACCGTGCAAGGAACAAGGATCAAAGAAAGCTAAAACGGCGTTATGGATCCAACCATGTCATTCAGTCCAGGTTGTTGAAATGGAGTTTACTTTTGAGGCTGGTTGTCTTTGGTGCCTAGTGAGCTTTATCTTACTGGTCATTTTTTTTTCTGTTATGAAATGCAAAGGTTTTCTTCAAAATAAATGATAATTAGAAAAAGTACTGGAAGATAGAATTATCAATGTATGCTTAGATATAAACACAAATCCTCAGAAATTAAATTGGGTTTATTTTTCACATAACCCTTTTTTGAGTCCATTTGTTCTATTTTTTTATAATGGGCTAAGAAAAAAATTGTGTGGCAGTGGCTGATTTATTGGAGGATCTGTTCTGCCAGAGCCCATTCTTACCACTCTGTCTCTGCTGATTTAAAGTTCCAGATTGGATGCACCAAGAGGCACAGGCTGCTGTGAAAAGGTGGCAACTGCCCTGTAGGAAGAGCCCAGAAAGGAGCTGGGGAGGACCATGGGAATCCCACTGTATAAAACAGAACAGGGAGATGTGCCCTTGCACCCTCTGCTTTTAATGATCTTGGCATTTTAACCCTTTTAGCTTCCATATGAAGGAGGTTTTAGTCTGTTTTGTGGACTGGTCAAGGGTATTGCACAAACCCTCAGAGGAGATGCCAGAGGAGGACAGGGAGGCAGCAGCTCCGGGGTGGGGATGGCTGCCAAGCACTGCCCTGTTCAAGCAGAGCCTGCAAGCCTGGAACAACTCTCCTGTTTTCATGTCCTGTGCCCACCAAGTTCTTTCAAGGTTCTTGTTACCAAATAGAAAGATGAAGACTGTTGGTCCAAAACAAATGGGGCTCCAAGGGCTCATTAACCTTGGAAATTCTGCTCAAAGTGAGAATCATGGCAACTAACTTTAGGGATGAGTTCCCAAATCAAAAGGGCCTAAACAAATTAAATTTGACTTCAGAGCCACTTCTGTGGTAACATCCCAGAAGGCAGAAAATGGCCCAGGAACTGGTTACAGATTACTTGGGAAGAAAGAGACTTCTTGTAGCTTTCACTGACATGTTTCAATACAGTATTAAAGGATAATTTACCAAAATAAGATTATTATAAGATTATTATATTCCTACTGCTGTGAGAGGAACTCAGTATCTATCTCTATGAGACATCTCTTTCTCTTTCCTTGATGTGCATTACCCCAGTGAAAGCTGCAATTTTGCCTTCCAACCTCTGCTCTCCAAGGCATCATTCACAATCCCCCAGGAAGAGCTGAGAAGCCAGGCTGTCACTGAGCACTGGGTGAGACACAGAACCAGATGTGTTGTTACATGCAGACTACTGCCTTGCATTTCCAGAATTGTGCAGGCTTCCTGAATTCCTGGAATCCAATGGGGTGTCATGGCAAGAGGAGAGATCACAGTGCTAGACTTCTGCCCAAAGAGACTGGGAGCAGGGGGTGACACGGAGTCTGAGGGAGAAGAAAAGCAACAGTGGATGTTGGAAATGTAAGAAATACCAAAGGCATAATGGGGAAGCAGGAAAAAGTAACAAAGACAAGGAATTCCCACTCAGCATCATGAGACTTGACAGGGTTCAGACCCTCAAAAGCCTGACAGTGATATTTCTAGGGACTCATTATAATGGTAAAATAAA
>VYZR01122687.1:11459-24681 GCA_013400675.1 Oxylabes madagascariensis
AAAAAAAAAAAAAAAACCAAAAAACAACAACAACTCCAATGAATGCAGCAATATCAAACTCAATTCCACTTGCACATTTTTTAGGATCTTGAAATCTTTCAAATCTGAAAATAGCAATTTCTTACTGGAAAGCCTACCCTGCCAGGGACCAGGTGTGCAAGGAATCCCTGTACAGAAGCCCTAACACATCCTGTCTCCCTCCTCTTCAGTCAGGATTCTGTAAGTGATGCTGGCTTACAGGGCTTCCCCCTATTCTGTGAAGCTAAGAGCCATGCCCTGGTCCTTGGAGAATCCAGGCTCCTTGCCAAAATCCAGGGGTTTGAAAACCTGGGGCCACTCAGGGCTGCCAGGCTCCCTGCCATGAAGCAGAGATCTGAGCAAAGCGCTGAAAGGTGTGGCAGATTCTGGCAGAGTTGGGAACTCTCAAACCCTCACTTGCTGCAGGCCTAATGGAGACTTGGTAGCCAAAAAGCCCTGGGGTCCTGGCTCACCCATGAGCTGCACACTTGGAATCACAACTGCAGCTTGCTTTCTACATTTTCAAAACAAAACTATTCTAATTATTTGAAACTTATACTGCTACTTTTTTCTTTCTCTTCTGCTTTCACAGGAAATTCAGAAAATCGATTTCCATTCTATGCTCAAGCTCACTCCCATTTCTGGGAACTGGTATTTTGTGAATACAGAAAAAAATCCATTTTCAATCAGCCCCATTCATGGTGTCTAACCAGAACGCAGGAAAACCCATTACAATTAACATGTAAGAGTAATAAGGACATAACAGAATACATTCAGCAGGGAATTGCCTCCCTGACCCTGCAGCCCAACATCCCAGCAGGCTTCTCGAACAGATCGTTCACCCCTGAGCAACAAAACAACAGGAGGCCTTTCTCAATGGAAGTGCCAGACAGATTGCAGCAACAGGAGCAATGTTTTTATTGTCTTAGCACACTGGACCTTTATAAATTTTTGAACTCCCTCAGAAGCAGCAATCATGGGAAAGTAACAGAAGTTAAGTGGTTTAGCCTCTGCCACAAACAAGGCAGTGGTAGACCTGGGATTAGATAGAAACAGTAGCTCTTAGTAAACAACAAAGCAAACTCTTTCTAGGCAGCCATTAATGCCTGGTTATTAGGCTGAAGAGTAGCAAGTTTTGATTTTCCAGCATGAAAATTCCCCTGGAATTCCTCCAGAGTCCTCTAATGAACAGATGATCTCAACTTTAATCTTACTTCATAATTATCCAAGGGTAACATTTCAACGTGGACTCCTTAAGCACATGTAATTTCTACAGCAAGTAATACTCAAACTAATTCATTTCTCCTTTGATCCACAAAATGAGAGTGTTGAGAAGCAACCAGCAACAAGGGGATGTTGAGGGTACACTGAGGAGATAGAAACTACAAAGGTCAGAGTAATGTGAGGGTTTGATCCCACACTGTCAAGATCAAAGATCTTCAGTCTCTGTGCATTTCTTTAAGAAGCTGGCATGTCTTTATGCTGACCTTTGAATTGCTCGTGGAGGAGTTATATCTGACACATATATTCTTGAGATGAACTGGCATCAGAAATTTAGAGCTTTTTTCCTAGCAACCTGAATGTGACAGCCTTTTGGAGATAGACTCAAGATACACTTCCATTTTCATCAATGGTAGTCTGCAAGCAAAAAAAAAAAAAACCTAAACAAATAAACAAACAAAAAAAACACACAAAAAAAAAACCAAGCCCAAACTTCAGGCTAAATAGATTATTTTCCAGTCACTTGGAGTTACCCTATAGCCTAATAATTCCAGAGTTTGTTTTAAAACTTCTATTTTAACTTTGTGATGTATGAGGAGGGAAACACTGAGGGATTCTTGCTTCTGGCAACAAGTACTCAGAACACAGCAGAAGTCTCACTCTGAGGACAGGGAGGGAGTCTCCCTTGGGCATTATGTTCTAAACCAAGACTAAGGTGTTCCAAGTGCGAACAAAAATCTCTTTCAGATCAAAAGGCAGAGCTTGATCACTGTGGATCTTTGGCACAAATACAGACCATGAAAGTGAACCTTCATAATCCTTCTGAACTGACTTTTAAGGAGATACCTGAGCTGTTGAAAGATAAGTTCTTCCACATTCTTTCTAATGCTGACAGCAAAAGGTGGTTGTGAGGGGAGATAAATCACTTCCTCTCTCCAACAAACTCGTGCTCTAAATGCAGCCAAAGGCAGCAGAGAGGGATAGAGCCTGGACAGAGAGGGAGGAGAATCTGCAAGAAATCCAGAAAGAAGAGCCAGGGAACCACTGAAACATTCCACTCTAGCATAAAAAGGAAAAGAGGGCTGGCTGGGGAAACAGGTCCAACATATCTGGTAGAAGCATCAGAGGCTTAAATGCTTGGGGCTGAAGATTCCAGACCAGACTGCAACTGGAAGGAAAATGTTTATGATAAGAACAGGGAGAGGCAAGTTCCCACTTCCCCTGATGACCCATTGTGCCCCTCTCTGATAGCTCTTGCCTCAGTTTCCAAAGGATATATTGTTTTTTAAGCTACTTTGTCCATTGTTCTGACAGCAGCCAGTTTTGCTCATGCATGCTACTGAAGCCACCCAAAATAGCCAGAACATCCCAAGATTGTTCATCCCAAGAACATCTCAGAAACGGCCACAAGATTTTAAACAACTTGTACAGCTGGGATTATAATACAATCTAGGAAGTTAGATGGTAAACATTCTGTGCATTCTGAATACCTGCTCCTCTTCCTTCCCTTACTGATAGTTCAGCTGTCTTTTTGTTCTTCAAATGCAGTGAGCTGGATTGGTAAGGCATTGAAAGTGACAAGCTTTCCAAATTACATTCCCAAATTTCCCATCAGCTACTTTGAAAGTCTGCATTTCAAATGCAAATCACTGTTTGCAAGCTTCCATCTTTTCCTGCCCCTTCCGACTTCCCTCACTCAAGATCCCTGTTTGGAGTTTTGCCATTTCTGTGTATTCACATGAAAAGAGCATTAGTCTGAATGAAATTCAGTGTGCCTGTGAAGAGATGGGATTTATATATGTCTGAGTACATCATTTACAATTCCAGTCTCTACTTAATTAATTATGAACAGAATGGTTATGGCTAGCATTAAAAATCATTCCAAACCAGAGCAAATTCAATAGAAGTTCCATTGATTCATACTACACTATTTATTCTACTATTTTACTTCCTTAAAAAATACAGACCAGGGGGAAAAGTCCACAGTTTCCCTCCATTACAAGAAGGTTAAAGTACATAATAGGGCATTATCTGCTCAGAATATAACACACTCGTGATGAGAAGCAGCAGCTTCTCTTAATTTATTGCCATTGTAGCCCTTACAGACTCTAACAACAAAACAGGCAAAATTAGTGACTTGCACCAAGCAGACAGAGGTTTAGGTACTTACTCATGTATTAATTGCTTTGGCAGTTCACAATTAATTAACAAATTCTAACTGTAGCACCAAATCATAAGAAATAGCATTATTCTTAAGCAAAAACGTCCAGAATTTTGTTCGAAGACTATCTTGACATAACTTTACACTATTATCATTTTAAGTTACCTCTTTGTAAAACCCTAGGATTTTATTATTTACAGTATATCCTCTCAATCACAGCCTCAAAAATAATCCTGTAATGAAATAACCACAGAATTATATGTTAGACAGATAAAGGTGCATATTGAAAAAAATAAATCACGAAACTATTATTATACAGGCAATACAGTTTTATTCTGTTCTTTCACCAAGTGTAGCAAAAACATTTAACAACTGAATGAATAATCAAGGGAACTTAATTGTCAACAGGAATTTCAGAATTATGTTCTAAATTTTAAACCAGGAAGGCTTGACAGGGAGAAAACAAACCATATACACACTTGTAATAATAGTCTCTATTATGAAGATTTAATGCCTTCTTTAAAAGCACTGAGATTATTGAGGCACCTTACTGCAGGTTATGGATCATCTCTTCTTTGGCAATGAGATGTGTGGTTTTGTTAACTAGGGCCATGAGGGAGTTGAGCTTGTGAGACCAGTCATTGAGTATATTGTTTGGGTCCTTAGGCCTCTGGAAATTGATAATTCCTGCCAGCCTGTCTACTTTAGCAAAGATGGTTTTATTAACTACTAGGTTAGACAAGAACTCCTCCGATTCCTGTAAAGACAAACAGCACTATGTCAAGAAAATAGCATTTTTACCTACAAAACACCAGAATTCCTCCCAAACAGCATGAAAGCACCAGGAACACGATTTTCTTTATACACAAGTACAGCTGAAACAATATTGTACTTTAAAAAATGCAGGATACTTTAATATTACACATGTTGGCAATGCAAGGTACTAGCACAAGCTATTAAAAAACCCAACTTTTTGTTTTCAATTGACCTATATCTGATTATCTTTCATGAAACTAAAGTTTTATATACAACCCCAATAGACTTTTACACATTGGAGTACTTGGCTGCACAGATACCAGAGCAAGTCATGTGGCAAGCAAGGCTTGGGAAAATCCCAGAGAATTACTGACCACTGTCATAAAGGGTCATTTCTGAGTTTGTGGGAAAAGCAAATTCCATGGAAAGGGTAAAGCTTTTCATTTCCAGTCAAAATACCAGGATGCATCATTCTGCTTGGAAAGCTCTTGGAAAACACCAAGGGTGGTGGCTGGAAGACCCCTCCACCCCATGTTCCCAAAGTGCCACCACCTATGAATAAATAGGGACATTTACAGGTGAAGGACCCTATCTTCAGTCGGTTTTCATCACTCACTGACAAGAACTTTTTAACACTGAAACACCAGACAAGAAGCTCCAGCATTTACACAAGGCCTTGAACATAAATGAACTTCTAAGAGCAGCTTTTGCCTTATGGGCATGTACATCATGAAACTGAGCTTAAGGTTTAATGAATAGTTTTCTAACCCCCATAAAGGCAGAAAACTAAATCAAACAGGAACATTATTCTGCTGAATACTCACATGTCTGCCACACACCCCACACACAAACACACCCCCTCTTATGAAAGAAGGATAAGCAAAGCAAGACTTACATCAACGGACAGATCCAGGAGCTGTGCCATTCTCTTCATTGTAATTCTGGTATAATATTTAGCCATTATTCTAATATTCTGGAATAAAAGTGTTCAGAGTAGAGGGTTATGTGCAAAAAATAATTGAAGCAGGCTGCAAAAATATAAAAGTCCATGTTAAAAGCAGATTAGGAACTGTAGTGCTCTAATGGCAGTCCAGCATGGGGGACGTGAGGGGTTGTGAACAAACAGCTCTTTTGCTGGTGAAAGGTATAAAAGTCTCTACATGATAAATTGTTAACAAAACAAATCAACCAATTATGAATTTAATACAAAGCAAGACTATCAGATTTATGCTTTATTGAAACATGAATGCTAAATCTCATTTGAGAGGAATATGCTCTTTTTGGTGGCAACTATGCCAAATATAAACATATAAAAAAGATATACAAGAAAGTAAAATCTTGAAATACAACACAACAGGAAAGACACCTTACCTGCTGCTTTATTAGCTACTTTTTTGTCTTCTTTGTGATTAAAATATGGCAATCAAAAGGCATTTTTAGCTGAAGCACTGAGTAAACAGCTACTGTTCACAGACACTGATACTTACATGTTCCACAACTCTGTTCTTTAAATCTTTCCATCTCTTTTCACCTTCCTCTGTACAGCCAAAAACATCTGTTGCAGGACTGTCAAGGGATCCTTCTCTCAACTCCTTCCCATATTCTTCAACTAGGGCACTCCACCTCATCAGCTCCATGGTGGTAAATAGTTTTAGGAGGTCTCTAAAAGGTTTAGTACAGCTGGATTACAATCCTGTATTAGTAAGGCCTGGTTCATACTTAAAATAGATCAAAGGCATAATTCAAAATGCTTTATTCTTATCACCATAAATAATGGGGGCAGCTCAAGTCAGACTGTTTTTCTAACAAAAATCATTCTCTTACAAGAGACATTTATTTTCACATAGAACAACCATGATATTTTTGCAGTATTCTTAATGCAGCATTAAATTCAGAGTTGTTTACAGCAGACTCAGCACAAAGAGATTTACTTGCACTGTTAGACAGAAACACTTTTTAATCTAAGAATTGGTTATTAGAAAGGATACTTACTTATACTTGGGGATTTCTTCTAGCTTTTTGTCACTACTAATTCTGTGCACCAAATCAGACTGTTCGTTGTCATAAGGTGAAAGAATAACATAAAGAACAACGCTCTTCAGTGCCTGTTTAAGAGGAAAGAGTGTGGTTTTTTCCCATAATTAAACAGAGGAATTGCCAAACTGATACAGAGCTTAGAGTTTAATACGTAAAAGATTTAAGCTCAGTGTATTAAGAAATAAAGGGGAAACTGATGTCGTCTTTCACAAATGAACTGTGGTGCATTTAAATTGACATAGGTTAATCAAAATTCTAGTATTTCAAATAAATACATGGAAAAAAAAAACCCTTTGTAAACATGAAAGACATCTGTACTGCACACACAACAGCACCACTGAGACCACACTTGCACAGCTTTGNTTCCAACAGCACCACTGCTACCACTCTTGCACAGCTGTTTGTAATCTCTACACTTGCATGAAACAGTTGAGACATTCTCAATTTCAAAGGTAATATAATGAAGATGTTGGTTATAAACATTCTTTTGAAATCAACCCTATCATATCTGTTTTCAACTAACCAATTTGTTAATACAGCCATTTAAATAAAAACAGACTGATGAGCTATTTCACCCACTGTGCACTGATGTGGTAAGAAATGGGTATTTCTCACATGGAAACACAATTTATATGGAAAGTTTTTTTACCTGTTGCCACTTTTCACTTTCAGCCTGGATACAGGGAGTGTCATAAATGGCTCTGTAGTGCTTACAGATGGAGAGGTAGGAGCCTTCATGTTGATCCAGCTGGATCATTAAGTTGTAGTATTTCAACTTTAGTTTCTGAAACAGTATCAAAAAGTCGAATTAACACAGCTCCATGACAGGTAAATGAAATTCAGCTGAACCCCAGAAACCAGGGGAATTTAAATAAATACACTTGGACCTGAAGAGAGGCAAGTCAGATTAAAATTTGGGTGGGGGGGAAGGAGAAAGAGTGAGAAATCCTCTAATTACTTACTTCTGTGTTTTCTTCTTGAAAAAATTTTGTATTAATTTTTTTGCTGATAATTTGAGTCCGAATATAGTCTTTTACAGCTAGACAGAGTCTCATTTGCTCCAAGATAAATTCTACACGTTCTTTCTTTTCCATTGAACCGTAGGTTTCCACCTGAAATGAAATTGTAACTACTTAATGTTGTCAAAGCTGAATCAAGTGAAGGCTTAACTGTGCCAGGAGAGTGGGAGGTTGTCCAGAGGGGGAACACAACAAAACAAAACAGAAGAAAAGCTATTACAGAGCAAGTGAAAATGGAATAAAGATTATTCCATTTTAATTATCGCCCCCACTTACACCCAAGAATCCACCAACACTAAACTCAATGCACTATGCAGAGAATTGAAACCTACTTTCCAAGTGGAAAATATTCTGTGCAACCCAACCATGAGATTAACAAAAGCAGTTAAAGCTGAACTGCACTTTCACTAATAACAGTTCATCTCATTCCAGGCATTTCTGCAAACATACCTGATTCAGTTTCTAAACCACCTCAGAAGAGTCAGAACTAATTGCTATTGCTGATGCAATTCTGAGTTCCAAGGCGTTACCTGCAACTCTTGCAGAATCGAGGCAGCCTCTTTCACCTCCCCGTTCTGTTCCTTTATTGTTGCAAGTGTCTTTGTCAGGCGAGCGCGTTCGATTTCCACGTATATCTGAGGGCAGAAAAAAGAGTTTAAACACTGGAATTTTCGAAAGAGGAGTGCAACCCCCTTAGGAAACACTCTTGATGCTGCCATCATACAACCACTTAAATTGCTGTGTATCCATCCACTACACTGGCACTATCCACAATACACGCTGATGAAATACAATGAATAACTGACATGCCAAACTTTTTTGGCCCAAATTAATCTCAAAAATAATGTCTACAATGACCTATGACTCCTTAAGCAAACACAAAGGGATATGCACTGTGAATAAAGTATTGCATATTCTGTCTGCTAGAACATATCAAAACAGATGGGAAGTTACACTTTAATGGTTAATGTGTAGTAAGCACTACCCATTGAATGATTTCACTTACTCCTAACCAGCCTTTAATCAACAAAACTTGATTACTAACTATTTAGACTAACAGACAAAAGTCATAACATTGACACAAATTTGCCTAATTCAGAATTCTTTCTTTCCTTAAAACAAAAGGAATGCAATACAAGTAACTCACTTGGTATCATCTTCTGGTTATCGTAACTATATGTAATACCTTGCTAAGTGCAGGAGAAATTAAATTAAACCTGCCCATTTCCCTAACAAATTCAAATACATAACATTTTAAAAAGTGAAAAGGAAATGGCATTTTAGAATTTTTAAATGTATTACTAACTACATTAATAACACAGATACCTACATCATAGGAACATGACCAGCATTTCAGCATATGATTTAAATACGGAAAATATCTGCAGTCTTTTGGAAGGAAATAAACTACTTGGCTTTTAAGGGTAATTTAAAAATTAGTTTTAGTCTTACTTGCACAAGATTAAAAAAATAATTTTAAGAAACTATGCTTTCAAAGAAAGCGAACATTTTTATTTTATCTTTTAGACACTGAGTCTTAAAACAAAACCTTACTTTTCCTTCTGTGACCATGCGCAACGTGTCGATTAAGCGCAGTTTGACTGGTAAGTCTGTGATTTCTTCAACGTAAGTGCAGCACTGCTGGACCATTTTAGCAACTGCCTAGAATGAAAAGAGAGGGGAAAAACATACTGTGGTTTTAGATTTCCCTAATGAATTCAAGCTGTAACACTCAGAGGTAAGTAATAAAGGTTCACATCACACTAAAGAGATACATTTCAGCAAAAAGCACACAAGACACATCTCTTTTTCATTCATGAAGATTTGTACAATGATGCTATAGACTGATGCTACAAGGCAAATGTGATGCTGTTCTGTCATTTTTTTCATCGCAGTTTTTCCAATATTGAAAATAATCCGTGCCATGCAGCTCTATCCTGAAAAGCAGCTCCTCTTCTGACAAATCCACAGGACTCGCATGGACTGGCAGAACTCCTCTGCTTGCCCTAAGACCTGCATGGCTGTAGACACCTGTACCTTCTCTTAATTGTGTGCACTACCCTCTCTCCCTAGAACAGCTGTAGATTCCTCAGGAAGGGAAGGAAGAGGGAGGATTTCTTCCTTCAGTAGCAAATATAGGTATGGGAATGTGCACTTCTGGTAACAATGCTGACAAAGCTGGCAAAATTATTACTAAAATATCTACTTCTAAAAAAAAAAACCACAACAGAATTAAACTTCGAGAAATGTCTTCCTCAAGAAGATCCTCAAAATTCAGCTGGAATGATCCACACCTTCAGCTAGAGTCTGTGCAAGTCAGAGAACTAAATTGTGCTCCTACTTTTACACACACTAGTGATGATTCTGCACACTAAACAACAGGTAACCTTTTCCTTTCTGAAGCAACAACGCCATTAAAATTACCTGTTGCTCAAACTGAACACACAGAGTGCAATAAACTTTGCACTTCCTTAAATGCAAGTGCTTTATGCCAAAGTATGCCAGTTTCAAAAGCAGGCATGCAAAGCACACATTTCATATGAGCATAATAAAATGCAGTAACCCTGTTTTATATACATATGAACATGAATAAGGAATATGTCTACAATACACACTGCAGAAGAGTGCAAAGATGAACTACCACCTTCACACAGAAAGTCCCTACACACATGGGGGAATCAGATACACAATACAGCTCCGAAATACAGTTTTATTTTTTGTTTCAAAGGACTAAACTCACCTGTTTTAACTGACTTCTTCTCTTTGATAGAAGAATAATATTTTCATTAAGAGCATCCCAGTCTTTAGCTTCATAACACATTTTCACTATGGCAACTAAGNACCACAACAGAATTAAACTTCGAGAAATGTCTTCCTCAAGAAGATCCTCAAAATTCAGCTGGAATGATCCACACCTTCAGCTAGAGTCTGTGCAAGTCAGAGAACTAAATTGTGCTCCTACTTTTACACACACTAGTGATGATTCTGCACACTAAACAACAGGTAACCTTTTCCTTTCTGAAGCAACAACGCCATTAAAATTACCTGTTGCTCAAACTGAACACACAGAGTGCAATAAACTTTGCACTTCCTTAAATGCAAGTGCTTTATGCCAAAGTATGCCAGTTTCAAAAGCAGGCATGCAAAGTACACATTTCATATGAGCATAATAAAATGCAGTAACCCTGTTTTATATACATATGAACATGAATAAGGAATATGTCTACAATACACACTGCAGAAGAGTGCAAAGATGAACTACCACCTTCACACAGAAAGTCCCTACACACATGGGGGAATCAGATACACAATACAGCTCCGAAATACAGTTTTATTTTTTGTTTCAAAGGACTAAACTCACCTGTTTTAACTGACTTCTTCTCTTTGATAGAAGAATAATATTTTCATTAAGAGCATCCCAGTCTTTAGCTTCATAACACATTTTCACTATGGCAACTAAGATTCGGGATGTGGAGACCATGTCAGAAGCCTGTAACAAACCAAGAGTGTGTTACAGACGGGATAAACAACCTGCAGCCTTCCAGCACAAAGGGGAAAACATCACTGTGTCAGCTCTCATTGATTTGCTTTTTAAAGGAAAAAAAGACTGATACTCCAAGTCCCTCCACTTTAACCCAGTGGAACTTGAGGTGTGCAGCACATCCCAGCACCACCACGCACTACTCACCGTCCGTGTTTGTTTTTCCAGGGAGAGAAGGTTTTCAATGACTTCTTGCAATCTTCCTTCCTAATAAGGAAACATTTCCATGAGTTAAGAACATAAGTCAGTTTAAACTGAGAGTAGCTCAAATTCCCACATAAATAAAAACATAGACCAGCCTGTACACTAATTTTTTTTTCCTTAAGAAAACATCTGCATAGCACTAACTTTTAACACATGGTTCTACACAGATAACACTGAAGAGGTACTAGTTTCACTTTTGCACATGCTCTAAGTTGTCTGCCTTGGGAGAGAAACCTGGCAAGTTTCAGACAGGTTTGGTGAGCTCACGTTCACTGAGCTGCATGGAAGACTCATTTCTTCTCTGGCCAAAACAGAGTTTTCAGTGAGATCAGATACGCAATTAAATACCTTGGCCAGAAAAATTCTTCTCCTATTACTTTCACCTATATTCATATCTTAATTACAGTGTATTATACAAAGCATTAACTACAAGCTTTACAGGCTAAGCATGGATTTATAATAGTTCTGTTTTTGGAGGGGTTTTGAGAACTGTATTTGCCTTTGTTTAGAGGCGTGTAAGATACTACAATGTACTTCTAGTCCTAAGTTGCAAATCCTACCAAGTATCTAGTAAAAAAAAAGTTAATACGGGTGGCTTTGTAACAGCCCATGGCAATTGTGGGCTGCAAAAATCAGTTAGCAACTAGAAACAAAAAATGGTTAGAAAATTAGTAACAAACCAAAGAAAATGAAATTTGTTTCTAAAACATCCCAGCTGAAATAATTTATATGTTTTGCAGAATAAACATGGCCATGGTGTCCATTCCTCTGCAGAGCTGTGCCTGTGGGATAAAATCCCTGTGCCTGCTCTCCGTACAATAGTCTTAAAATAATCCAAGATGCAATTTATTTATCTTAAGGCTACTGCCTTCAGAACTGTACAACATGTGTGTCTTTCACAATGAGACACGTGGATCAAGCAGAGATTTGCAGCATGTGGAGGCACAACAAACGACAGCAACAACAGGCAACCTGGGCTGCCCCATCCCTGGAAGCGTTCAAGGGCAACTTGGACTAGTGGAAGGTGTCCCTGCCCACTGCAGGCAGTGGAATGAGATCAGCTTAAGGCCTCTTCCAACCCAAACCATTCTGTGAATCCGTGGTTCTGTCTTTTCTGAGATCTGAGCTGCACGAGGATCTCCAGGCCACAGAAGAACTTTTTTTATAAAACACCAACGCTCCATCACCATAACCCCGTGTGGAACACACCCTGCGGTCACCCAGGGCGTGCGCACAGCCGGTGTTTACTGAGCCCAGGGAGGCAGAGACAGCCTGTTCCTCCATTCCAGCTCCCGGGGCTCGCAGGTAACCGAGTTAAAGGATGCTCAGCGCCGCCGGTCCAGCCTGACCCGGGACCTGTTACACGAAGGCAGCTCTGGCGCACACAGCCCGGGATGAACAAGCAGTTCCGCGTTGTAAGGCCAGCAGGGAAAAGCCACGGCCCCTGTGGAGGACTGGGCCCTCTGGTTCCCTCACCCGCGAGGCTGCGCCCCGAAACCTCGTCCCGTCCCAAAATCACAGAACAGGCTGAGCTGGACAGAGTTCACAAGGACCATCGAGTCCAACTCTTGGCCTCGGTTTTGCACAGGACATCCCTAAGAATCCATGTGTTTGAGAGCGTTGTCTGAACATTCCATGAGCCCTGGCAGGGTTGGGGCCATGACCACTGCCTTGCAGAGCAGTTCCAGCGCTCGGCCACCAACCTCCCTCCTGCCACCCTTCCACACAGCCCTGGAACAGCAGAGCCGTTCACTCCTTCCCTTCCTCAGCAGGGCACGGAGAGCCCGCGACCGGACCCCTCAACCCCGCACGGCGGGGCAGGATGCGGCCGCGGCTCGCTCCGCGCCGCCTCCACGCGCGGCCTAGCGCGCCATGACTCAGCCCGTCCGCCCCGCCGGGCTTCTCTCCCGCCTCACCTGCGCCAGCCGCTCGCACTCGGGCAGCCTCTGGTCCACGGTCGCGCTGTAATCCACCTCCATTTTGACGATGCGGCCATCGGCCCGCTCCGCGCCGCCCTCCGCCATGTCCGCCCGCTCCGCCGCCTCAGCGCTCACCGGAACCGGCCGGGCCCGCGCGCAGGCGCGCCGGGGGCAGCCCCGCCGAAGGGCCCCGCGCCGCGGCGAGCAGGCACTGCCGCGGCCACCCCCGGCCGCCTCAGGACCCGCAGGGGGGAGGAGCCATCTCTGAAGGGACAGCCCCGCCCACGGCCCCTCTGAGGGGATGGGGATCGTGATCCGCCCTGCTGAGGGGATCTGCCCCTCAAAC
>VYZR01122695.1:15681-34587 GCA_013400675.1 Oxylabes madagascariensis
CTGACTTGAGAATCAGTGTGAAGGAAGAGAACAGGATGACTCACTAGGGGGAGAGACAGACTGGCCAGCTGACACTGGAGTGCACTGGGATGGATGAGAGAAGACACCTGATTATCTTCTTCAGGACAAGAAATGGAAAGGAACTGCTGACAGAGAAAGAGAGAGAGCAAGCAGCTGGGCACAGGAGTCATCTAAGGGCCACCAGAGTGGTGAGCAGGCCTCTGAGATTTTCTTGAAGAAAGTTAAAGTTAGGCACGTTTCAGAGCTTAGTGGTGTTATGAGGTCATTTCAGAAATTGCAAACCATAGGAAGTTTTGTATCTCACTTCTGTGTTAATTTATTAATGAGTTTGGGGTTCGCACTGGATAATGTATTTTGGTTATAACGTATTTCTAATTAAGAAGAGCAAAACCCACACAAGGTATGAGGCAAAAGATGGTATGAGGTGTGTTTCTGTAGCCAAGATTCTAGTGTAAGGACTACAAATAGTTACAGTGTATGGCCACCAATGAGCAATGTCATTGATTTTGGCTATTCCAATTATCCTTCTTTATAACTTGAGCTTAAATAAGTGAAGGAGGTAATATATACTTCTTACCTGGATCTTTCTAACTCTGATGTCAAGCCCCAGGAAATATTATGGAAATTCCCAATGAGTGCTGTATCCTGCCATACTGAATTCAGTGGTGGATCTCAAACATGTGACTGATTTCTCATGACCCTAGCCTGGGGGGTGGCCAAATGGAGAACATCTGAAATTCAGTATCACACCTTCTTAAGTTTGGGCTGTCCCATGGTAAATCAATAGAACTGGGGAACACTGTGAAAGCTCTGAACTTGGCAATCATAGGCTGGAGAAAAGCCAGAAAGAGTCACAAACAGCACCACAATATACATTATTATTTTGTTTTTCTAACTGTCAGTGCTCCTTTGCAGTGCTTTTCACAGTGTTAGTGTACTTCACTTACTTTAGAGGTCTAGGAAGTGTTTTTGAGGATGTGCACATTTGGCCAAGAGGCCTTGGAACAGAGTAAGATTAGACCTGGATTAGGTCACAGTGCCACAAAAGGACAGAGAAACACGAAACACAAAAGTCTGTGAAACATGTTAGATGAAAATCAGCAGCTAAAAAGTTCAAGCCCTTCAGAACACAAATAGTTCAGAACTTGGTAGGGAAATATTACTAAATGTGAAAAGTGGTATTCAGTAGTTTAACTGGCAACATGATATCAATGGTTTCAATACAGCTTGGTCTCTGGAGAAACAATAATTGCTTCAGATGTGCAACATCTCATTTGTGCCCCTGGTTTAATGTTTTAGTTTTTTGGGAAATTCCTTTCCCAGGAAACTTTCTGTAAACAAGAGAAATGTTTTTGTAACTGTACCTATGTTTATCCATTCTTTCTCACAGGAGAGGTTTCTTGATGAACATCTGTTTTAACCAATGTGATTGAAGAGGTTTGCCTTAGTTTCACCAATCGAATTAGTTTGTGTAAAACAGTTTATAAGAGAGTCACATCTCAAAAATAAAGCTTTCACCTTTTCTAGCTTTCTGATCGAGAGTCTGTGCCATTGTTTGATGCTTAACAACGACACTCATTAGAAGATCTGTTCTACAAACAGCAATAATTTCCTTATTCCATCCTCTTCTGAATAGTGATCATGTTTCCAATAATTTAGTGGAACAAGATTGAGCTATATATTTTGGCGTATATATTCACAGTATCACACCCAGCCCCAGGAAATCCAGGTGACATTAAACCTGACTGTTACTTGGTGCTTTTGCAGTGGTATTTGCAGCTGGCAACATCTCAGCACATGAAAACCAACTGGTCTGGTTATGAGTAGATTGCAAAATTTCCTTTACCAATTTTACTGTGTGTCAGAACCCTTGAAACTGAGGAAATAGTGCATCTGCTACCTGCTTTATTCCAAGATTATTACACCTGCAGTGAAAAGTGGATTGTCGTTGACAAGTTTCTGCCTAAAAAAATGTATAATTGAAGAAATGGCATTACCAGCTCATTATTATTATCCTACACATACATTATTATTAATGTAGTGCTCTTTTCCAGAATTCTTTCAGTGCATACGAGTGCAAAAATTTTTGAACATTGTTTAGTGTCTCCATAGATTCTTTCCATCGCATATAAGAGTAGTAGAGGTCTTGTGGTCCAAATCATTAAAAATAAAATTTCGCGTTTAGAGAAGAGGCACAATGCTTCTGGGTGCTCGGCTGTGTACTAGTGCTTTGGGGTGATGCTGGGTGTATTTGTGCCTCTGTTCTAGTTGTTCTTACAATAAAAGGAGCAAAATACGTACATGTATTATTCCTTTTTGCAGCCACATTATACAGAGGAGTAGCCTGCTGAAGGGGAAAATGTCGTCAGAATCTGCAGTCTGGGTCTGTGAGAGATTGCCTGTGCTTGGGCAGAGAGTGTGGGTCTTGGATCTATGCTCCTGAATTCTTAAACACCAGTCTTTTCCATACAGTGGAAGTGGAAGGTGGGGGGCCAGGAGCGGGGGGGAACTCCTCAGTGAGCCCAGCAGTGCACATTTTTTACTTTTTGGTTAAGGCTTCACATATCATTTGGGCTAAATTCTGCTACTGCACACACACAGAGAGCATTATTTCAGTAGAGGCTGTACAAATACAAAACAAAACAAACAAACAAACAAAAAAAACAACAAAAAACCTCCACTAGAGTTTGACCCTTGTCTTGGTCTTGTAACTTGGAGAGAATCTCACTGCTCATTGGGAAAGTGCCAGTGGGTGAGGGCTGGTCAGACAACATTTTCATTATCCCTTCTTCTCAAAATATCAGTTAAAGCAGAATATATAGATATAAGTTCTGTTTCTTGTCCCTTTCTGATCTGAAAGATTAACAGGTAAAATGATGGTAAGTGTCACTGAATAATTTAAACAGAAACATTTTTATCCAAACTCCAAAATCTGGCCACAGGGAGAAGATACCTGACCTGAGATGCTGTCCCACACTTCTTTTCAATCATTAAAGTCCCTATGCAGTCCAAAAAACCCCACAGAAATGCACAAACAGAGAGTTTTATTTCTAAGTAGAAGTTTTCTGAGAAGTAAAACAATATAATAATTGAGTTGCAAGGCATTTCTTATCCATTGGGGAATAAAACCTAGAAATAGTACTTATGCTATCTATAATAAAAGAAAGAAGCATATTCTATACCATATAGTTAATAGCAAGAATATTTTGGCACCAAAGTTAATTTTTTTTTTTAATTTTTAGGAAGGATAAAAATATGAAATTGTATTTTCAGAAGGAAAGGTAGAATTAGGAAAATACTTAAAATTTTTATTACCTTAAAAAAAAAACTTTGACAATATCCAGGCTGTGATTTCCCTGATTTCAGGTGTTCTCTTGATTAACTTTAAAAAATGTGTTTGCAGTAATACTACCTCAATATAAATGTTATCTTTTCCCCGCAAATTTTTACTGGGATTTGGAGAACAAAGGTTCCTCAGCAGAAAAGTGGAGATAAGACTTATTTTGCTGAAGAGCTTCAGGGTGCCTCTCAATTCCATCAGATGCATTTTATGTGATACCCACTCAAAAATCAGCGAACTCCAAGTTTCCTTACCCTAATTGAGGCTTGTGAGTCATCAAGAGCCAAGGCAAAAAAGATGTAGCTAATGTTTATTCAAAGAAAGCATATTTAAAATTGCAGGAAATAAAGACATTTGGGAAAAGAGATGGAGCCTGCTTTGCTACAGGTCATTTTATGATGGTTACATTTAGCAGCCAGCGCTGGAGGCACAGAGTTGGAGATCCCACAGCTCCAGAGGTGATGCAGAGCCCTCACCTGCTCTGAGGACAACACTTTCATGTGTAGGAGACTCCACGAGTGACCAGTATAGGGGACACCTGTAGCCATTGCTTTGTCATTTTTGGAGGCATCACTACCAAAGGCTGCTCTGGCTGGCAGCAGTTCCAAGGATTCCAGGACTGTGCCCCTGGGACCATCCCACAACAAACAGGGTCCTGAGCTGAGGGCATTTTTCATCTGGGAGCTGAGGCAAAGGGGAAATTTTGACAGTGTCTGCGGTGATCCCTCTTTCCAATATGAAGCAATCCCATGTCCGTCCACTTCCCCAGTTTCCAGGGGGCTGTCACACGCTTGTCCCAGGGATGTAGGGCTTTGGCTTCCACAAGGCAGAGCATACTTGGGAGTGAGGCAGAAGCAACACATTTGTCAGAGGAGAAAAGAGATACTAGAGGAAGCAGCCTTCTTGCTGAAGAGTATTAAAGGAGCTCTAAAACTTAATTAAAAATTATTCTGTGGCAATATATGGTCACCATTTTACAAATGCGCTGGTTCTCTTGGGAAATCAATGTCACAAGTTCTTATGTGGCAGTTCACAGCATATCCCAACAGGAGGCACAGGCATACTGCATCTCCCAGGGGATGCTGCACACACGGTACTACCTCCAGGACCACAGCAGACCTTCGGCTAGCCCCTCTCACCAGCAGAAGGTGGCTCAGGTGCGCTCACAGGACCCCTGCGCTATCAGACCAGCCGGAGAGCTGGCTGGGTGCCGAAAACGACTGTCCAGCCCCAGCACCTCCGGCAGGGCCGGACAGGATGCGGCCACAGGACTGAAGGAGTCCTTTAAGATGGGCCTTGAATGTCACACCAGCGAAGGCGTAGATGATGGGGTTCAGGCAGCAGTGGATGAAGGAGATGGTTTCTGTCAGCTGCAGGGCCAGCGCTATCTGGGAGCTGGCCTTGCAGTCGTTGATGATGTGCAGGCTCTGCAGAGAGTCGAGGAACAGCGCGATGTTGAAAGGAGTCCAGAAAAGGAAGAAAACAATGACAATGATGAAGATCATCTTGATCGCCTTGACCTTGTTCTGGTTTTTGCATTTTTGCAGGTTTTTTAGTATCTGAGTGTAGCAGCAAACAAGGATGCTAAAGGGAATCAAGAGGCCCAAGATATTGGCTGCAAACTGAGAAGCAACCTTCCAGGTATTGTCGCCTGGGGGATATGTGGGGACACACTGCAAAGCCTGCTCAATCTCCAGCTCCTGGCTGAACATGATGTTGGGCACAGAAGCCAAGCCAGCCACCAGCCACAGGATCAAGCTGATAATTATGCCACAAGTGGCTGTCCGTATCCTCATGGCATAGACAGCATGGACAATTGCTATGTACCTGTCTATGCTCATGAGGGTTATAAAGAAAATACTGCTATAAAAACCTGTGTAGTAAATGCCAGCCATTATCTTGCACATGGCATTGCCAAAAATCCACTGGTCTAAAGCGTAGTGGGCTTGGAAAGGGAGGGGCAAAACGAAGAGGAGATCAGAGGCTGCGAGGTTCAGCAGGCAGATGTCAGTCATTGTTGTCAGCCTTTTCCTGGTCAGGAGAACCCAGAGGACCAAGGAGTTTCCCAGGAGGCAGAAGACAAACACAAGGCAGTAAAGAATTGGCAGAAAGAGGGATTTAAACCTGCGAAAGTTGTTTCCTTCATTGCACGGAGCAGTGTTTTCATCATATCCATAGTCATATTCTGTTGTGCCAAGGAACTGGCTGGTGGGATTCATCTCAGATACCTGTGCAGGAAAGACAAAGAGTTAAAAATGTCTGGCTGTCCTGGCATAGTACTCCCATGGTGGCTTCTGCTTCTGTCTGTACTGCATTGAGCCTGGGTCAGCCTCCAGGCAGAGGGGGACTACAAAATGCGGTCTTGGTCACTGGCTGGACGAGAACACCTGTACCACCCAAAGGGTTGCCCTGCAGCCTGCTGATTGCTCCTATACGTGTGTAAGTGTGAGCACTGGGATGCTGTCTGTTTCCCTGAAACTGCTTTAGTGCCAGTGGACCAGCCCCTCATCATTACAATGACAGGGGAAAATTCAGGTCTCTGAATAGTCGTAACGATAAAAAAACCACAAATCCTGCATCTGATCTAAGGATCTCAATTTTCTTGTGCTCCCTGGGCTGAGGAAGCTTTTTGCCTGTAGCACAAAGACCCTCATAGAAGTGTTTTGCCTGATGAAGCCATCACCAAGCAGCATAACCTCATTTTTAACAGAGCTGATCAGGGCTAGGTACTGGCACAGAGTGTAGAGACATGCAATCTACTTTTCCATGGGTGGGTCCAGGATTGCACACAAAAAGCTCTGCAGCAACAAGGAGCTCACTAGGCTGCACAGCAACACTTGCAGTGCCAAGCTCTGAGCTGCCACCAACCTCCAGGGCAGCTGGTGAGCAGCTTGGCTGTGCCTTTTGCCACAACAAGCAGCTAAGTGCTCCTGCCTGTTCTGTTCAACTTCAGTTTTCCAGTGTAGAGAAACCCAAAACATTCGCGGGAGTGGTTTCTCTCTCTCTTTTCTGAAGAATTGCAGTGAAGGCAGCCTCAAAATACTAAAATAATCTGACATGCTCTCCAAGAGTGAGTCAGTGCTTTAGCCGCCTTTTTAATTGTTTCAGATGTCAGTTCATGACCCCTGTAAAAACAGATCGGGTTTCCAGACTTGAGTGTTCTCATTTTAGGAAGTGATGATTCTTTCAAAAGAGTTTGGCTTTTCACTGCTAAGACATTTGAAAGTTTAGGCTGTGCTGCACCTGTGTTGCACCTGCTTACAGGTTGACCACACCTTGAAAGAGCTTCAAAGACACAGAGTTTCCAGGAAGGAAGAATCATTTGTAATAACCATTGCTTTTAAGGTGAAGCATGAATGGAAGTGATTAATACTATAGAAGCAGAGGATGTGCTCTCCTGAATTAAAAATTAATGCCTGAGGATACAAAATGAGAGAGAACAGTGAAAACTTTTTGTATTGATAGGAAGGAATCACAATTCACCCCTTCTTGCCTGGCTGTGCCACCTGTGGGGGCAACAGAATGATCTGTATGTACAGCCCGGAGGAGCGCCAGCATCCACCCTCTGCTCCAGGCATGGATGCTGCTCATGCTTCAATGACCTGCCTCAGCTTTCCTTGGGGCACCAGAACTGTTTCAATGGGATGTGCAATGCAGAAAAAACTGTTACAAACACAGCATTCAACCCCACAGAATTCCTTGCTCAGAAATAACAAATGAGAGAAAAGCCGTGCTGCGACTCACATCGACTGTGTAATTCTCTGCTATATTGAGCTCTTAGCTGTAGCTAGGACATACGCATTATTAATTTTAACTTTGTATCAGGCATAAATCTTCAAATATTTAGTTCACGAGCCACTAGATAATGGCTCTTCTTGCAGCAACAGATAAAGGTAGAAAATATTTCCTGTTAATGCTTTTGATGTGTGAAACTGACACACCGTGACCAAGTGATGCAGCACGGGCTCTTGTTTCTTAATTGTCTGTCAAGGACCTCTTAAAAGCAACTCATAGATTCAACTACCAAAACAAAAAAATATTCAAAAAATAATGAATTCTGTGTCATAGATATATAGATCTATAAATATGTAGATAGATATGTAGAGATACATAAATCCAGATTTATAGCTATAAAGCATCTGCTTCCAGCAAAATTCAAGTGTTTTTCATGGGCTGAACAGAGACAGAAATGCTCTACTTCAGACCACCCTTACACCATTAGCGCCTTCAACAGCTCCCAAGCAGGCCACAGCATTTTCCATTTCCCCCCCTCTCCACATCCCTCAGCAGAGCAGTCAAACTGATAAAGCAGTTTTACAGAAGGTATCAAGGGAGAGAGAGGTGGCTGCTACAGGTCCCCTGGTTGCCACAGTCAGCCCAGCAATAGCACACCGAATACGGATGGACTTTACCTTTGGCAGCAGGAAGCCTCTACTCTCTCAGATGGCCCTGGCCCCTTTCTCCTCGTCCCCTGCTGCTTGGGCTCAGGGGTTTCCAGGAGCTTTACTTCACCTTCACTTCGCTTGCGCAGATAGCTGAGATTTGGTGATATGCGGCTGTCGAACGGGCAGCTGCCAGACACAGGATAGGCTTGGAGGCAAATAGAAGATTTTGTATCTGTGGTAAACAGGAAGAGTTAGAGGGCTATCAGACACCTTTTGTGAAACAAAAATCAAATGCATCTCTTCTTTAACACTGTAATGGGTAGCACTCCTTTTAACATGTTTGCTAAACCCTCCTTCTTCACAGCCCCCCCCTGATTTAAGTGAAAAATGTAAAAGTTCAAATGTCTCCATCACAGGAGACACCCTAATAAAATTGCAGCTTTTTACAGAAGCTGATATATAATTTTCATTTTCTTCAGCTAGTAACAACTTGTATACTGCAGTCTGTTTATATACCTCCCCATTAAAAACTCATTAGCATTTTGAGCAAAATAAGAACTCACAGCTACTGATACCACTTTGCCATAATTTTTTAATCAGTTCTTATTTAGTGGGGATGTTTCTGTTTCTTTGCTACCTTGGGATTTTTTAAAGTTTATTTTGGTGACTTGAGGATGAAAAAGGACAAAATATTGAAACAAAGACAGGCTTGAAAATTTTTATATTATTTAATTGCTTTAAATTGCTTATGTTTAGTGGAACACTAAAACTGTGAATTGTGGGGGTTTATAAGTCAGACAAATGATTTTATTCATCATTTTATTTGTTTTTTAGTCATTAATCTCAACAGGCACAATTTTCCCGACTTTTAAGAGCACAGGGAATACCAGAGGTTCACTTAAGGGGTCCCAAACAAGTATGTGACAGATCCAAAACATGATTTTTACTGAAATTATTCACATGTTCTATGGTTGCAGTTCCAGCCCAAAGTACCGTTACAGGTTGCTGATTGTTGTTGCATAAGTGAGTAGTGAAAGAGTCTCAAAGAGAAGAAGAGCTAAATACTGCAGGCAGAAAGAAGAAGAAAAGTGAGAAAACAGGCTGGAGGAAAAAAGGAGTAACATAATGAAGGACCTGGGACTAGCTGGTAGCACAGTCCGAAAAAACCTGTCCCATGAGGTATTTAAAATACTAACCAGGGCAGTGACCAGGGCATCATCCTGCCTCCAGGTACCCAACTGGTCTTATTACACAAGAGACACCAGCTCCTCTTATTCTGTATATATTTTTTTCAGAACTAATTTTTGAAAATTGTTGCAACAGAGCTTTGTGTTTATTGTTTTCTCTAGATTATATGATCAATAGTATGTCAATAGTATGTCCTTGTGTTACAGACACACAGTATGACATAAAGTAGCTTTATTCTATTTAGGTTTATGTATATTTGTTTAGAAATCAATAAGGTCAGCTTTTGTTATTTCTTAGGAATAAAACATTAATAAATTAAAGATGCCTCCTCTTCCATCATACACTTTTTTTGCATTAGTTTGGTTGATAAGTTATTAACACATAAAAAAAATAGTTTGACATTAAACCAATAAAAGAATAAAACATGTCTGCATTTTAAAACATTAGTACATATTCTACAATTGAAAAAATCTTGTATTTTTTCCTGAGTTATTTTCTGCTGCACAAATTATGATCTTGCAAAAAGATTCCAGTTCATTCAAAATGCATACTTTTGACTGGGAAATCTCCCAGCTGTGTACTTTTACCAGCCACAATTCTATACAGTTAGGCAAAGGGAGGCATGAAGCTGGGAGAGGCAGTAGGGAAGTGCTCCGTGAGCTGGAGAAAATTGGAGCAAGCAAGAAGATGCAGATGACCTAAAAGGTGAGGAGAAGAGTTTGAATTCAAGAGAGCAAAAGCTAAAAGAGAAGTGAGCAGGCCTGGTGAATGATATGGCTGGAGGATGGCTGGGCCAGGTGCTGTACTTTGGGCAGACCAAGGCACATGGATAACAGCTTGGTAATAAGGAGAGTGAGGAAAAAATTGTGGTGGTGCCAGTGTTTTGGAGAAAATGGGAGAATTACAGAGTCTGATGTAACATTTCCAAGAGTAGCTCTGCTGTGTTTTGGGAAATGATATACAGGTGTGAGTCCCTGGCCCTACCTGGCTTTCAGGAAGGTCTATGTGCCTGCAACTGCTTCTGTGGTGGTTGGTGCTCCTGACATGCAGCCAGAACCTGGGCTTTTCTCAGCAGAGAAAGAGAATTCATGAAAGGAGGAAGAGGATGTGATTTGTCAAAAGCAGTGAAAGAAATGAAGTAGAGATGAGTTTAGGAAAGGTTTTTGATTGGCAGGTGTGAGGGTGCGTGGGAGGTGAAACCCACAGAGGTGGGCTTGGGAACTGAAGAGATGGTAATTAAGATGTTGGCTGAAATGGAGATAATTACAATGATGAAAACTAATAGGAGATGCCTCTGTTGGGGGACAGGGAAAACCCACAGACAAATTTTATTCTTCTCCCCATGCTGAGCCCTACTGGCTCTCTTACAGGTAACCCAAGGGGGCATGGGCAGACAGAGCCCTGCTGGGCTGAAGGGCAGTAGAGATAAATAGCCACCACTGTTCACAGACATAGGGTGCTGCAAGATGCAGGTGTGCTGAGCTTCCCTTGAAGGCTCAGAGGAAGATATATGATGGAGGGAGGAGGAGAGGTACACATTTCCAATTTCCTTCATATCAGCTATGAGCCAGGCTGTAATGACTTGAATCCTTCCCGACACTTTTTCAGTCTGTGAGTAGCAAACACTAAGCCCTGACTTACACAGGGGCTACACAGTCAAACCTGAACTTTCTACCAAGCCAACACACAGCCCCTTGTAGTTCACTTGAGGAGGATAAAAAAAGAAAATGTGGTAAACCAGCAAGAGTGGTAAGATAGGAACATAGAAGTTAAAGGTCACTTGCACTTGAAAGTGCTAAACTCTAGCACCAAGAGGTGCAGAGAGGCTGCAAGGTGGCAGGACAAGCAGTGCAACGGCTCAGTGTGGTAAAGCAAGATCATGGCAAGGATTTGTTTGCTACATACAGACAATTCAGTGAAGACATGGCCAGAGTAAAAGACGATTGTCTCGCCTTAAAAGAGTACAGCCATATGACAGCAATATTTACTCCCTTGGGCTCAAGTGAGTTTGCTGCTGGGGCACTGGGGCTGTGGGGCAGGCTTGCTGTGGGAGAAGAGACAGTCAGCTGGTGTAAAATGGTTCTTGGTAAAATGTCTGAAGGGGGTGCATGACCATGGGGCTCTCATAGCCAGGGATGGGACAGCAGGCACCAGGCAATCCCCCCCAGGACCTCAGGACGTTCCCAAGGTGCTGGGTGGGAGCTGAGGGGCAAGAAGTTCTCAAATCTGTTTGTTAAGGACCTATCCAAAATCCACCCCAGAGCTTCCTTCGCCAGGAGCCCTGACTGCTGCCCTGCAGTGTCCCTCCAGGTCAATTTTAGCTGATCCTTAATACCAGGGCTAGCAATACTCTCCATACTCCTGTGGGATTTCCTGTGAGAAAGAATACCTTACAGCAAAACAGAGACAACTGGCTGTGGGTATCCCTCGTGCTCCAGCCTAGGGCCATTTTGGGTCCATGCACCCAGTCAGTATTGTGAGCTACAGGAGGGAAGAGACGTATGGCAGCACCACTTTGTGAAAAGGCTGGTGCCGGCAGTCCCCATTCAAGTTAAAAAACATAGCAAAAATGTTTCTGTATGAGGAGCTTTCTGTTTTATCTGCTTGTGTTTAGGCAGTGGCTGTCAGGGTCAGCCTGCAGCAGCCACCACAGATAGATGGCAGGGCTTGGGAGTCTCCAGTGTCTGTGCACCACACTGCTCATGCTTCCCTTTTAGTTGCCACCACAGCTGTTCCTTTATTTGCACTTGAAGTTGCCATTTCTGCTGTTTTATCTTCTGCCAGAAAGTATGGGAAAAACTCCCATGCAGCCCTTTATATAGCTGAAGTCAGCCCAGAAGTGATCAGCACATCCAGAGTAATGCAGACTTTCATTCCTCCAAACTACTCAGAGCCCCAAGGTCAAGGAAGTGACGCTTCACTGAAGCCCTCTGTTACATGGAAAGACTGTGGCAAATGCTGCAGCCAAAAGGAATCTTGCTGTGTGACAAACCGCTTGGTAACATCTCCAGCTCCTACAGCCAGAAATGTTCACTGCCAGTGGAGACACCCCGTGCACACCAGCTCAGCCTCTGACATCGGTCCCAGAGGGTTTCCTCATCCTGTGCCATCCCTGCAGTTCCTCAGCCTGGGGGTGATGGTCAGCGGAGCTGCTGCAAAACCCCTATGCCTGCTCTTGCAGGAACTTCTTCTTCCTACAGATGGTCTAGATTAGTTGTGTTTGAACACAGAAAGGAAACTGTAGCTGCCACCAGCAAGAGCTTGCTTTGGCCTCAGGAGTGGTCAGGTTGATACCACAAGCCCTGGTATCGCTCTTGTTGTTTGCTAAGGTGGATGGGAGGCACCTTTCTGACACCACATCACAGCCTCTGGTGTTGGGATAGCAGCCATTAGGAAAACATAACAAAACAAGCAGAGTGAGAGAGCCTACCTGGAAGGGTATTTTCCAAGAAAAGGCTAAGTATTTCCTGGATCTGCTTGCTATCATACCACCCATCTAGAGAGTGGAGGACATGTTTACCTTAACGCGATGCTCAGCTTCTACCTATCTCAGAGCTGTGGTAACCAGCCAAGTCAGGTGCTGATAACCAAGAAGATCACTTTCCTCTGGTTTTGCTCAACAGCAAAATAAAAGAAGTTTCTTAGTCAAAAGGAGGCCTTTCCCTTTCAGATCCACTCTCACTTTACATCTCAGAGGGCTTACTGTGTCATATTGGAAGAGAGAAGAGATGATTTAGTTCAGCAGAGGAAAACAAACGATTAACTGCAATAGGGGTTATGGGTTCAGAGGTGCTGGGCTGCTAGGCTAAAATGCCTTGCAAAATACCAGCAGTCATAACTGTTGGTGAGAAAAACAATGAGGATAGCTCATTTTTGCAGAAGGTAGCAGGGGGAGGTCAGAGTGAGCATGTCCTCTGCAGCATGGGAGCAGCTTGCCAAGTAGTGTTTCGATGAATGTTCCACCCCGGATTCCTCCTCCTGGCCATCTCTCTGTCCCAATAAACGTCTCCTAAGTGTCTCTCCTGCCTGTATGGACCAGCAACTGCCCTTTCCCAACTGCAGCATCCTCAGTGAATCCCTTGCACCCATCTTCCTTAGGCAGCAGGAACTGGCAAGGGGGACACTGAGCCCTGGATGTCCAGGGCTGGCAGTCACCTGTGGGGTACAAGAGGAAATGCCACACGGGAGCTATCTTTTGAGGAATCCTTGCCTGCTTTAGTTATTTTCACAATGTTTGGGTCTATCAGCATCAGCTATCAACACACCATCTTAGCAGGACCCCAACATCTTAACAAAAATTCATTTCATCAGACCACTGCCAGTGTAGATGTAAAAATCTGTCATATGGCAGAACGGTACACTTCCTTTTCTTGATGAGAATAACATATTTGTATGCCTATGTACAAAGAGGAGATGAGACTTTGTGACCAGGTAAGATTCTGAGTGATGGGGTTTTTTTACATCAAAAAAAGTGTATTTTTGTTGACTAAAATATCTCTGAAAGTCCCAAGCTGTTTGGGGGAAGGATTTTCCCCCTCCAAATCAAGAGGGGAAAAAGAAGAACAATTGCACTACTTTATTCTGAGAAGCCCCACCCAGAACACTGCCATTTTTCATTTTCAAATGTGTCACTTTCAAATATAGCATTTTGTTTTATAAATAACCTTTTCTTCGAACCCTTCTTCCTCAAAAACACGCAGACTTCAAAGCTTCAAAAACTTTCCAGTAGAACTAAGATGTGCCTGTTCTGCTGGTAGCAAGCAGTTTTTATTTTTCTTTTCAGCTTGATCAGCAAAAAACCTGACACCCTTCACTAAAATGTGGGGTTGTATTACCGTAACAAAGTGCTTGTGTATGCAGACATGTACAAATGTGCACCAGAAAAACCTATTGGGCATTGTTCTGTCTCTCTCTCCTGCAGCAGATGCTCAGTGCAATAAAAAAGGCTGTGAGCCAGAGAATCCTCCAAAAGCTGTTGCTGAGTTTGTGTAGGAGAAGCAGCTGGAGGTGTTTGGCGAGGCCTGAACCAGTTCACTCTGCTCCACGCTCTGCTTTTCACTGCCAGCACCGAAGCCACAAAGATTATGGCTCTGACAGCTGCAGCCTTGCACAATCGTTTGGTTTCACCCAAGCAGAAATCAGAGCGTTGCAAAACTCCCAGCACAGTAACTCATTCATAGTAGTGTCAGCAGCGAGTGGAATTTTCTCACCCAAGCGTTACGTGCCAGGGTAACTGTGGGACACAAAGGAGTAAACAAATACATCTCTTGCATATGGAGTCTTTGAGAACAAAAATCTTCTCCATCTGTCCCTTTCTTGATGCTTTTTTTTCTCACCCTGGAGCACTTAGGTTTTTAAACCTTTGCTGTCCCAAACCTTTGGTTCACCAGTACACAGGCACCTCTCGGATTTGCATCTGGCAGTGCTTTGGCTGAGGGTGGAGAGCAGAGAAGGCTGCATGCAGGAATCAATTAGAACAGAGGAATCACAGAAGACAGGGCAGAACAGGACACTGAGCAATCATGTAGTCCGTCCCCTGTCTTGAAGGCAGGGGCAGTGTCCCACTGTTACTCATGCTATGCAGTTATTCCACTTGCTCCTACAGCCCCTGCTTTCCCCAAGCTTCTCCTTATCAACCATCCTAGTGCTTCTCCAGATTCACTCCTGGTAAATTTGTCTTCATCCAGAACACTTCTGGTATAATTTGAGCCAGTTATTTACCTTAGCCATGGAGGAACAATTACTTCTAGCTATTTTAAAATATTATAAGACAATGTTTTCCTTCAATCTTAACAGCTCAAAATTTATGTTTTTTCCTCTGAAGTCATGCTTTCTAAATTGTTAACTGTAGTTACTGTTCTTCTTTGGTGACTGTCCAATTTTTCCTAGTCTTTTTTTGAGCAGCATTGCAGTGCCTCAAACTGGTAAAGCAGACTGGATGAGTCTCTTGTCTGTGGTAGCTGTTTTCTTTTGCAGTTACATAGAACTGGTGATTCATAGTTCTTTCATGCTGGATTTCAGCACCCAGATGCTTTCTCCAGAAGTGCTGCCTTCCCCATGCTGTGTTTGTGGCCTCAACTGACCCTGCCCGTGGGGAGAAGTAGTCACTTGTCCTTAATGCGCTGCACCCCATTGCTACCAGGTTTTTTCATCTGTCAAGGTCAATTTGAGCAGTCATCCTGTCTCCCAGTACATTTGTACCCCTTCCCAATATGATGGCATGTGTAAAAGTAGCAAAATCACGCACCAGAGCTTCATCCAGAGCAGCAAAGTGCAGCAAATGCTGGTTTGTACAAGGGCAGGGTGCAGTCCTGGATGTGGGATCTTTCTGGGCAGCTCCCCTGTCCAGTGGCAACTGCTCAGGAGCTTGTCTGATCACTTGTGCACCCGCATAAAGGCTGTTTGAGGTGCTCAGAAAGCTTGCTAGCTCTGAGGCATGGGATATCACTGCTTTGCCAGGTGGCATTAGCCTGTAACTGAGGCTCGTTTGACATACCTGCCTCTTGGCAAATCTGTATCAGCCCCTACTCTTTTTATTTTCGTGCAGCCGGCTCATTCCTTCTAGCGCTTTCCAGCAACTGTAATTGCATTTACTGCCACATAATTCCTCTCTGGCATAAGCTGATGGCTCCCCACCAGATTATCGTGTCCCTGTGCTGACTGGCTGCCCAGAGCTCACCACCACACCTTGGCACTGGCCAAACTGGCTCAGAGCAAAGGTGGCCACCGCTGCTGGGCGGCCCTGCACCAGTAGCACCCAGTTGCAGCTGCCACACCCTGCCCAGCCCAGCCAGGGCACAGCTGTGATCCCAGCCCTGAGCCAGGCAGTGCCTGTCAGAAACCACTGAAAGCACAAATGCCTGCACCACTTCTGCCTCTCGACTGGCCTCAGACCATGGCAGCCCAGTGGCTGTGAGGAGCCAGGAGGCCTCAGGGTGGGAAACTCCCCATGTGGGTACCAGGGCCCATGTCTGTCTCCATTTGTGCTGCAGGAGCACAAATTTCTGGAAGCACAGTTTCTGGAAGAAACTCCTGATGATTATCAGATTTTTAAAGGAAAAAGGTAAAACACATGAAATCATGCTCTTAAAACAGGGAAGACTGTGTAGTTTAAAATGGGGTTGATTACTCAGGGACCCTGGATTCAAACCTGCACCCTGCCACTGGCTGGCTGTTCTCAGCACAAAAGCATCATGCTCTGAAATCTGGGTATCTGGCATTTCCCATCTTGACCACAGTGGCTACAATCTCACAGCAGGCACCTGTGTGGCATTGTCCTGTCTCCCTCAGGCCTCTGCCCTTACCAGGGGCATCAAAAGAGGTTTTGTTGGGGTAACACACACCTACGCTGCTGCAGGATGAGCAGAGGTGTGAGGAGAGCTTGGCAACGCCACCGATAAATCTTTATCTGAGTCACTGGTAAACAGGAAGCTGATGAACAGCTTTACTATTTTTCTTAGTTTTGTAGGTTCTTTTGGTCTGATTTTCATAGCTATTCTTTTTCGCTTACTTCATCTCAGGAAACACATTTTTCTGCCACCTCTTGCAGGAAATGTGCAAGATACCAAGTGCCGAAAACCTCAAGGTTTGCTCAGTTCTCTCTACGAGAGGTGATGAGTCAATGGCCTGGCAATGAGGGCATCAGAATGTCTTTGGCAAAAGCTGGAAGTGTAAGGGTCAAGCTCACAATGATAAACGTAAGGCTGAAAGAGTCTGACAGTGCAGAATGCAGACACTTACACACTTCTGTGCTATGTTCAACCTGTGAGGGCTTTTCAACGATACCAGAGAGAGAATTTCAAACCTTTCTGGTCAAGACATCCAGAGGCAAAGGACTCAAGAGAGGTGTGGCACCAGGCTCTTGGGAACTCATTTTCTACACCAAAGCCCCACCCTGCTGCCCACACCAGGCACGTCCACCACCCACACCACTTCAAACAAGCAAAACAAGCACAGCTGCTGGGCTGGATTCATGAGGCAGAGCGTGCTGGGGGAGAGGGAAGGCTCTTGCACTCAGTGTCCAGACACACCATGAACAAGCAGGGCAGACTGTTCTACTGTTCATCAGATACCACTGTCTTCTCTGAAGCTGAAGGCAGCAGTGAGGGTACAAAACCTGCAGGGATCAGTGCTCACCACGTTTAAACTCTCTCCTGATCTTGCCCGGTGCTGCTAGAGAGAACAAGCAAATAACCAAGCCCCTGCTGCTTACAGGGAGGCATGCCAAGGTTTGCCAGCTGCAGCCTGGGCCTGCAAATGTGACTGGCTCACCATGCACTGACAGAAAGCAGTTTGCTTTTTGCATTCAACTTTTTGCCCTCTCCTCACCACAGCAGTGAGGAAGATCCCTTAAGCTAGACAGGGTAAAACAGGTCCTCCTCTCCTGTGGGCTGGAGATGGACATGCACAGTTCAATGAACATAATAGATATGGCCTAAAATGTTCAGAAAATAACAAATCCAGCAAGAAGCTGTGTTGAATAAGAGAAGGACGAGTCACTTTCCGGTATGCAGATGTGTGGGTCAGGTTTCCTTCTTGATGTCAAACTGTAGCGTTATTTTTTTCTGGTGTGGGTTTCAAGTGAGTGGGATAAAGCAGATGAACTTTTCCGCTGCATAGTAAAAATCACAATTTCCTTTTACAACACACCAATTTTCTTTTGCTGACTCCTTTCTGATAAGCTCAAATAATTCCAAGGACCAAAAATTCAAGACTTCCTACCTTGTAAGTTGGTAGGCAGGAGAGTAAAATGTCAAAAGTTGCATTAACCTTTTGAGGGTCTTTCTGAGCAGGACCTAACTCAAGACCAGACCTAACTAATAAACAAGAAAAATGGTAATGTGTCCACATTTCTTGGATAGAGCAAAGGACATCTGAGAAATCCCAAAGTCAAGAGTTGACTCACTGTGCTTTAGGCACTGTTTGAAGAAAAAGAAAGCTCTTGAATTAAACTCAAATAATGTTCAAAAAAAAAAAAAACCAAAAAAACCAAAAAAAAACCCAAAAAAAAAAAAGGCAGCTTGGATGTATATGTTTCCTTAATCCAAAATGCTGTCTGCTTGCTTTACTTTTATTCTGCCAAATATGTGTAAAGTGAGCTATTCCAAACTTGGAAAACTCTTCCCAGTGTCAGCTTTCTTTAAAGAAGAGCTCAGAGTGTAGGTGAGGGCAGTCAGCTCTGGGAAACCTTTGCACACCTCACTTTGTCAATGATAGTTGCCATGAGCTGGGATAAAGTAAGCTTGTCTTTTTGACTATTTAGAACTTTTATCAAAAAAAATGGGTCTGAAGATGGAACAAACCAGCCCTCGTTTGTTCCTGCTATGGCTCATTTCAGCTTGGAAAATTAAAAGCAAATTTAAAACAGAAATTCTTCTCTGTAACATAATAAAATAGATCCACAGTCCAAGGCAACAAAGTGAAATCACATTACAAAAAAAAAAAAAAAAAAGAAAGATCTACTACATTTTGGGGTTTTCTTTGCTCTTTGAAATGTGGTACTGATATAAGACATCAAACAGCAGCTGACCACATAAACCAAGAGAGGTTAACAGTTAATGTACTTCCCAGTAAGGCATGCTATTTGACAGTATCACTGTGCTCCTATCATGGTTTCATTTATGCTCTTGCTGTTTAGCTTGGTATAAAACACACCTCTTTGCACAAAAGAAGGAAGTGACTGCACAGGAAAATGACACATTCACCTCCAGACTCTCTAGAAACCTGTGACAGAATAGCATCATTAAATCACTGGGGACGTTAAAAACTCAGCCCTGGGAATATCTGCAAGTCTGACATCCAGTCTTGCTTTTAATATAGAGTTGGTTTTTAGTTAATCTTATGTCCAGAGTCCTAAGATATGGTCTGTCTTAAGGTGCTGGCTGCTAACAAGATCACACAAATGGCCTTCAGGTGTTACACAACCCTATCAGAAGCAGCATTCAGCACCCTCCATCCTGCTGATCCCAAGGG